>JAPKLX010000032.1:1626015-1656058 GCA_026898415.1 Leonotis leonurus
ATACACCAATTCCAACTTTTTAGGTTTTCTCATTTTTGTCTTTAATAAATAAGGTTTAAGCAATTTTAGAATATAAGAAAGCTTGGATTAGCATGAAGATTCTTCGTGTCAAGAAGAGTCAACTTAGCTCAAGTATACTTTAAGTGTAAAATAACAATTAATAAGAGAAACTTGAATAAGTTAATCTTGATTAATGTTGTGTGCGGAATTCGGTGGTTAATGCTCTTTTATTGAAAACGTTTTCTTTAATCAATATATTAGAGATAAACACATTTAATGTAATTTTGAAGAAGATAAATGTGAAGTAAAACAGAAAGTAAAGAACGCAAGAGTTAACGTGGTTCGGGATAAACTTCCCTACGTCCACGGCTCGATCAAAGCTAGATCGAAATCAACTAATGTCTCCTTTCTTTTTACTCGTTGAGTACGAGCCACAAGTTTTATCAAAACTAGATAAAAACTTGTGATTACACTTCTTCTTCCTAAGATTGAAAACTACAATCTAGGAATACAACTGGATCAAAACTAGATCCTAACTTTGTTTTTGAACAAACAGATTTCCAGAAAATAACTACTTCAAGAAAAATAAACACTCGAGAGAATCCTTCGACGATGGTGGAGTGTTTTGAACGGTTGAGAGCTTGAAGTAATTTGAGCAGAGTAATAGCAGATTTAGTTTGAATTCTCGTACTTCTTTCTGGAAGTGAAGGTGGTATTTATAGCCTCAATGAAGAAACTATCCGTTGGAGACGATGACCTCTATTTTCAACGCATTAATGGCAGCATTAAATGCATGGCATGGTTGTTGATGCACGCGCGGCCAAATGAGAGTTGTTACCACCTATCACGTGATTTCCCAATATATTGCCATACTGGGAATGATTCACCGTACAGAGATATTTGAAATTCTTGTACATCATTCCTTAAAGTATGCCCTTGATATGACAACACACTGAGTGATTGACTTATGACAAATGTAGGTATGTCGGCAGTCCACCATAACAGTAAAAACATCTTGCTGTTGTTTGAACAGATGCTCTTTTTGATCCTTAGACATTTGATGTACACAGCTAGCTGTTGATCACATGCTGTTGATTACTAGCTGTTTCATCACTTGCTGTTGATTTCATAACCTGTTTCATCACTTGCTGTTGATTTCATAATCTGTCTAGCTGTTGGCTTTTATACAGCTAGCAGTCGTATAACAGGTGTACTTTACTTTCTTTGAAATCATGAGATCAGCTGTTTGACTTCTATTTGTCGATCTCCACACAGCTCGCTGCAGTGACTTGTTTTCTCCATCTAGCTGTTGATAAGCAGCTCGCTGCTGATCCATAGCATGCTGTTGATCTACTCGCTGTTGAAGTCTTCGTTTGAGCACTCGCTGTTGAACCCTTAGTTTGAGCACTCTTTTTGAAGTCTAGCTTTCGATCACTCGCTGCTTTCCTTTCTTTCAAACTTCACACAACTCGCTGTTGTGACTTCACAGCTCACTGTTGTGTCTTCACAGCTCGCTGCTGTCTTTTTCTTTCTCTAAGGACAACAAGTAAAGAATGGATAGATAGTGACTTATAATCTATCTGTTGTATTTACATTTGAACAGTAATTAATGCTAAGATCAAAACAGGTAGATCACAAATAAAAGACTAGATTCAAGAAACTAATGACAACGACCTGTCCTTAAACTAGGAACAGATCCCTGTGATAAATAAGAATCTAGCAGTGAATATTTATAATTAATGTGTCCAGGAAGGCTTTTATTAAGAATAATACAGATAGTAAAAACTATACGATCTGCTTCTTTCATATGTTAGCTTATTCCTTAAAAGATGACATTAATTACTAGCCTTAAGAAATCATGTTTTTGACTAAGTGTTGTTTCGAATAACATTATCAAAACAATATAAACTTGTGGGGTTCCCAACAGATGATTACAACATTAATACCCTTTATTTTTTGTAGATAACTTAACCAACGAAACATATATATAGGTATGTCATAAACACATGCATACACGTACGTGTGTGTGTGTGATTCGCTGAATCAGTACTAGACTACTAGTGCAGCAATTGATGTTGATGGGATCGGAAAAACTCGAGAGCTTCACCGGTGATTGATTTAGTGGAGGAGCGCAGCTTCACGTACTGCTCGAAATCCAGGGGAACGTACACCGGTGGATGCTCAGAATCCGCCAAGACTTCCATCTTCTCTCCCTTCCGAGGCAGTACGAATACGGCAATCGTCATCCGAACCTTTGCCTTGTAGCAGTGCACTTGATGCTTCACATTGCACAACCTTCCGTTGCTCCAAACCTAATTTAATTCATTACATATACATATATATGTTTTAATTAATTAGCTAATACTAGCTAAATGCAAAATAAATAATCTAGAATATGAAAATGAAGTTGCTGACCTTGCCAGCATCTCCAATATTAAAGACAAGGGTTCCAGGGACAGGATCAAGTGAAATGAGTTGACCAGTTGCGTTGTCCAAAGCCTCCAAGCCATTGACATCCTCGTCATCTTGCAGTATAGTGAACAATCCGACGTCAGAGTGCAGCACGGCGCCGTTTAATCCCACCGTTTCAGGCCCATAACGGTAATTGTTCATCTTCATCTGGCATATCCCTCCGCGGAAACCATCACCTGCAAATCCAAGACCCTCCACCAACTTCTTCCCCATCACCTCCACAAGATTATTCAGACTCAACGTGAACTTGTATATGATCTCCCTGCACCACTCAGATTACTTAACCACATAACCAATTAATTAATTAAATAATAAATATGAATCCGTAACCACCTTTGATAAGAGGAAGCTTCCATTTGAGTACAGAAATCTTCAAGAGCTGCAGACGAGGCGATGTCGTACAAACTGAGGGACTCGAAGAAGGGGCTGACTATGTTAGGTGGAATGTAACCTTTAGAAGGTTCGTTTGAGTTGAAGTTTCGCATTTTTACTTCCAAAGGACGTTCCAAAAGAGAACGAGCCACGGCCTTCATTTCGGACATGAGCCAAGGTGGAAGGCCGTGGTTCTTAAGCCTAAAGCAACCAAATTCTTCACAAGCTCTCACTATTTTATCAGGGAGACCTTCGACGTCTTCCATGTCTAAAATTGGAACTGATTTGCTGCTTGCCATTGTCTTCATCAACTGATAATTCTTTAACTTTGACCCTTTTTATATGTAAGGGATTTGGTTCGCGCGGTTTCTAGCTAGTCTTAGTTAAACTCTTATTTGCAGCAGTGATTTGCTCGTATAGTTTTATTACATAAGTTTCCTAATATAAAATAACTAAATAGTTAATTACTATATCCGCAAACCATTCCTCCTAAATCGTAATAAATTTCTGATGAGAAACTCAAAAACTTACTCCCTCTATTTTTTTAGTGTTCCCTCCAATAAAATTAACAATATTGATAAGCTACATAAAATTATAGTTTTGACCTAATGATAAATGCATTCAAACTATAAATTATTAATTTTATTTAGTCCAACATATTTTATTATTATAATAAATTCAAGATAAATGAGATTGATAGAGTAATCTACTAAATAAGAGTAATATTAGAAATATATCATAATTATATTCTAAAAGCTTGAAATATGACATATTTAAGAATAAAAAATAAAATAGGACATTAAAAATAAATGGAATATTTTCTTTTTGTAAGAAATTATGTATAAAATAAAAAATATTTAATTCGATAACAAAAAACCATTAAATTTTGCAAAACCAAGTTGATATCTTTTTCTTTTTTGGGGAGAAATGGGATCGGGCATTGAGTCATTGAGCCCTAAACCCCATCCTTAACTTTCAAATATAAAATCTTAAATTAAGCTTTCTAATTATACTGATGTGGTATGGCACTAGGCAAAGTGGCAAACACAAAAACCAACCCATATCAAAATAAATTGTACTTTTATGGGTGTGCTTGCGTGAACACATTTTCAAATGAGGATTTATTTGGGGCTTTATTGTTGGTTTTATTCTCCTGTTCAAGCCTCAAGCCAGGAAAGTGCAACAGAACAAAAGAAGTATATTCAATTATGATGTCAAAGGCTCCGTCAAATTTGAGAAGAAGCTGAATAGACCAATTTCAAGGATTGTTTCTCTTGTCATCCATCTTCAGTCTTCTGTGAGTCTGTGCCATTCTTTCCAACATGCAGTTTTGTATCTGCACCATATTCGCGTGAAATATTATCAGAATTATTTTATTTACGCAGAGTTGCACGAACATTCGTGGCCCTTCTTCAACACATGGATTTTAACAAATATTGTGGCTGATGCAAGTAAATTGATCGTGTCCCCTTCAAATGGTGGAGCTGCAGTGACAAAACAATGATGCGTGCATGTACAAACGAATTCTAGTATAAGGTTAATATTTGAGGTCAAAATGTTTTAGTACAAATCATTAGTGATATAATTTTTTTAATTTATTTATTAATTAAAAATTATTAGAAAAAATTAATCGTCTAAAGTTTTGTGTTTTTATGGGAAAGAAAATAATCGTGTAGTGGTTTGAGAGGAGACCCACAGTTTTGAAAATATTTTTAAAACAAGATATTTAATTCAGCCATAAATGGAAGGTTG
Source organism: Leonotis leonurus (assembly GCA_026898415.1). Taxonomy (NCBI): domain Eukaryota; kingdom Viridiplantae; phylum Streptophyta; class Magnoliopsida; order Lamiales; family Lamiaceae; genus Leonotis; species Leonotis leonurus. The sequence continues at coordinate 1,630,612 of JAPKLX010000032.1, forward strand.
AGTACAAATATTTCCTTTTCTGAATTGTCGCGGTGCGTATGAAGTCTTTAATAGATACTTTGCATATAACACTTCAACTAATTTTTAATATTATATATATTTTATTTACAACTCTTGGTCGCCGATATGAGCTTGGTGTATGAGGTACACCAGTTTCAAACTTTTAGATTAAAATAAGTTTCAGTATATAAGTTGAAATTTGAAGAGAAGTGGTTTCAGAAATCCTTCGGTCTGTAACTTGTACTGGACTGATGGACTAATATCTTAACTTTTAAAGTACGGAAGTTGGTGGATAAATATTAACTCGTATTTTCAAAAATCTTAATAAAATAACTTGAAGATTATAGTTTTCACTTAGTCAATATTCAGATTTTGAGATATACATGTTAACACAATGAATATAGAATATAAACACATAATGAAAGTAAATAATAGAGCAAGACACAGAGGTTTGATTTGCGTAGTTCGAAGATAAAAACTAATACGTCCACGATTCTCGATGTGACTTGAGGGTTTCCATCTAAATTGCTTCAGATCACCTCTAGCTTTAACACTTAGAATAAGACTAACTATTCTTCAGTTACTAGTTCTAGCGCCAAGAACACACTAGAATGGTTACAAATAAGCTCAAGTGTTCTAAACATTTTTGAAGCTGAGAGCAAAGAGAACTTTTGCAAGTATAAAACTTTGAGAGCGTTTGATAGCTTGGTAACCGGTATTTGAAAATGTAGAAGTGTTTGAGTATTTATATCACTGGATTTCTTATCTCATGTCTACTTTTCGTGAAAAAAATACCAATTGAAGTGGAGGGTTTCTTCAAACAACAAAGGGTTGTGTCATCTATTCAATCAAATGATGTTGAGCATGTTTCCTATCTCCTCTCAAGAAAGAAGTGGGCTATTTCTTTGCAAAATTGTGCTAAATTTAGGTGTCTCTCACATACTAGCCATTGAGGAAGAAGGTGTGTTGAATTTAAAAAATTCTTTCTGTTACTGTCATCATCATTTTCGCCATTTTTGCTCCCTGCAATTTGATCTTATGTACATACTCTGAGATCTTTTCTACAGGAGACAATATTCCTTTTTGCACTAGGTTACTAGCCTCCAGGCTTATTCGTACGACGAGTTTTAAGTAGGAGAGACTTCAGATCTTCGAAAGACATATACTTCAACCTTTAGTACTTCTTCATTCTTTAGTATGTCTGTCAGTAGATGTGTTTCAGGAATGTCTTCCCTTCTGACATTACACCAATACTTAAATATGGACTTAAACATCTTCAGAAAAGATTTTAGAATCTGAATTAAAACCTTTATAAATATTCCTCAACAAAAACAGTACAATTCAATTTGAATAATCCATCTTTGCATATATATATAATTTCTTTTTGCCGATTATTTCCAGCGCAGTTTTTGTTTTCTGACGTTTTTGCATGAATATCTTGTATATATCGGTTGGTCTTGTCGATAATTATTACTATAAACTTATGAACAAAGACAGACACAATCATACATCTCGACATTTACAAAATCCAAAACTTCATAAACATGAAAGCATCAAAATTAACTAAGCTTGGTTGGTTGCATTATGTCCCGTTAATAAAAATATTATTTATAATGATCATAAATTACATATATGTATCATTTATATGTCACTACATCAAACTTATATACGAATTGATGTCCATTTATATTCACTAGTGTTTGCTCGGGATAGTGTGTATGCATGCATACATGTATCATTAGTAATTCAAATATTAATTTACTTGTAGTATATGCAAAATTAACATTGAAAATTAAATATAACTATCTAGATAGGCAGTCTTGATATTTATGTTTATCCGCGATCAAATTAATTAACAATTACTACAAATTTAATGCAATAGTCTTACTAAATGTGTTTAACCCAAAAACAAAAAGGAGATAATTCAATGCTTTTGATAATTATGCATTAGGACTTCTTGTTTTTGTAAGGCATCAGGAAATATATATATATATAACCAAATTATTTTGTCCATTTCTTTCCAATTTCCTCCTCCTCCGTTATTCTATTTATCTTATTATCTTTTCATTTTTTCATATTATATATAATTAAATTTATTTAATTTCATTAATAAAATAATATTTTTTTCATACTATAAATAATTATTTTTTTAATTACTTTAAAAATTGTATTTATTATTTTATTAATTTATATATTTTATGTTTTCAAGATCACGTTGATTATTGACAAGAGCTAGCATAAATTGATGTCCAAGTGGAGACTACTTAAGTTTGACTCCACTTTAAGTGATATATAAGATTGATGATAATACGATTGAGAATATGGAGGATAATATGATCAAGAAAGCTCAAAATTGCTTAATCTATCAAAATTTGTAGTGAGATTTCAACAAAAATAAACACCCTCATAAAATTGATTGCTATGTAGTAATCAACTCATTAGCTGATCAGTGCTTTTGAAATAGTTCTATATCATATAGATATTTCTTATATGCATGGATCTAATTTTTTTCATCCTTTTGTATTTGCAAAAGAAGGGACTATTGAACTATATGATAATTATGTGCTGCACTTTTCCATTATATGAAAGTTTTGTGAAAGGCCTATGTTTTTGTGACTTCCAATTTTGTCCTGATTTCATATATTGGGAGACCACAAATGCTTGGATTTAAATGGTGAATGTTAGGAATGGATTTTTGTACAATTTATTATTTGAAGCCACAAGGATAGGTGGACAAAGATCTTTCTTAAAAGTCATGATTCGACTATATTTAATTATGCAGTTTTGATATTATTATAGCCTAATATTAGTTAATTTTTAATGTTACTCAATTTTTAACTATGTAATGTAATTTACCTACTTTAATTTAATTTTTTATGTAATCTCAATTACAAATTTAAATTAAATAAATTAAATTAGCATTTTAATAAAATTTAAATTAGAAATATATTTCACATATGTACTAAAAAAATACTAAATAAATAGTTTCAAGTTAAGCTGCAGTTTAAAAATTAGAAATTAAATATGTATTTGTTATTTTAAAAAGATATAACAATCTATTTACAATCTTAAAAATATATAATATGTAAACTTGACATTCATTGCATTTAATAAAATTATTTTAGTTTGAATTGTTTAATTTCGTTAAATATTGAAAACTTTATATATATTTTAAAATTACAAAAAAACATATTATAAAAAATAATTTTCCCGTGTAACTGCACGAGTAAAAACACTAGTCTATTAAAATACAAACAACAAGATACTATTAGTACAAGAATACTGTATAATGGAAAGTTTAGGAAATGTTGTGCTGCTTTTGTTAAGGGGTAATATGAGAAATTACTCATTGAAATTTTTATTTAAATTATTTGTGAAATAAAAAGTATGAGCACATGAGGAAATTATTCATATTATCATGTAAATAATGTGAGTATTTTTATTTTTTTATTTTTCAATAGTTATTTTTTATCGTTTACTTATTAAAATGAGTATTTTAGCTTTTACCCAAATAACAAAATTAAGATAATATTATGTTAATTACTATAAGTTGCTTTCTAAATAATAATATTTCATAAAGATAAATGCATATATATAAAATATAAAAAAAATTGATTGAGATGCTTTATAGAAATTCAACATAATGATAATAAGTCCAGTTGAATTATTAACAAAATTAGTATTGTTGTTGTAGTGGCAAATCACAAATTGCTTTCTTCTTAATTCAATGATTGTATATTTCATGGAAACATAATTAATGTTTTTGGTACCCCATCATCATCCACGCCCAAGTCCCAACGATATCATTTCGTGATTTATTTCATAAAACCCCAAATATTAAGTTCAGCATCCATTTTAATCACAATCTAAACAACTGGTACAACTTGGTTAATTAATTATGAAGTTAGTAGATTCAAGAAGGAGTATGGAGTGAAGAAGAGCTGCACGTGAGCTGTGCATACCGTTGCTGTTGCTGTGAATAAATAAGGAGATATGAATAAGAAGTTTCTTTCTTGTTCTAGAATAAGCGTGCTTTTACTAATAGCACTTCTATTAGTTTCTATTTTTTTTGTTATTTTCTTTTGCCAGATCAGCATAGATATTAAGCAATAGTATATATATGTGCTGGCTTGGTTAGTGGTAACAGATCGAATCATTCTTTCTTTACTTCTAATAGAAATGGATTCTTCCCATCTTTCTCTCTCTTTCAATTTCAGTTTGTCTTCATCAATCACACAATACACTCATTTTACATTAATGTCCATACATATATATATTAATATGTTTTGTTCCATTCTTATGTTGACAAATGAAAAAGTTCATTAACAGTTGTAATGATATTGTTTTGCATGCGATGCTACTACTATTAATTAACATAATAGAAAGTCGTATAAACTGTGTACACGGATTCTTCCTCACTGTCAACTTCGTTTTTCCCTGCTTATATATCCAAATGTATTGTGAAAAAATTTCATGACCAACAAATAAATATTACATAATCACTTCTTTTAATTTACTCATTCGGTACATTAATTGTTTTTTTTTTTTTTTTTTACATTTTTCCGTATGGTCCGTTTCATAAAAGATTTTTATATTTTAAAATTTTTATTTATATTAAGTGAAATGTGGAGTCATTTCACTCAATACACACATTTCAATTAAAAATAATAAATTAAATAAAACTCAAACTTTACTCAATACATACACCTGTTAAAAATGATAAATTAAATGAGTCGCAAACTTCACTCATTATATACTTCTATACAAAATTAAAATATATTATTAAAATTTACACTACAACAAAACTCTCAAATAATGACACTTATGTTTAACTATTATGGGTGTCACAAAATTTTAGATGTATGTTACTAAAATTATTAGTGATATTTAGTGGTGTAGCTAATTTTATATAGTAACACTCTTAAATATATGTCACAAATTATTATTTAATAATTACACTTTTAAATGTTACTAAAATTTTTAGTGACATGCATTTAAAATTTGTGACACTCATAGTAGTTAGACGCAATGTTTAAGAGTTTTAAAAGTTCTGTTAAGTGTTATATTGATTCAACGCACTTCTTAAGTTTTTTAATTAGTCGACACATGGAGTATTAATTTGTGACAGCAAAATTGTTGTTATTTATGGTGAGTTGCCATCTAGGGATGGCAACGGGGCGGGTTTTGCTTTTCTATCTTTGTATTCGTTTCATGATTTAATCCCCATATCCGTCCCGTTACCCGTTTAAATTGGGATGGGGTCGGGGCGGGTATTACCCGGTGGGGGAGAGCTACCCATCGAGGTACCCGTTAAGCTATAAAATTTTCATATACACAAGCATATTAAAAATTGTTACATCAAACGTAAAACTTCAAGAAGTTTTAAAATATATAATAGTATGCTATAAGTTCACCACATAAAAAATCATAATTCTCAATTGTAACTAATACAAAATTTTTACTACCTTAGCTAAATTTTAAAGTGGGATTAAAAAAAAATATAAGTGAATAATATTATCGGAGTGGGTTCAGGGCAGGTACCTATACACCCGTACCCGACCCGAACCCGAGACGGGTATAAACTTCAAAACTTATACCCGTACCCGACCTTAAAATTATGTACCCGTACCCACCTCATTACGGTCAGGTACCCGCAGATAGCCAGGTTTGGGTAATTTTGCCATCCTTATTGCCGTCGCTAGCTTCCTTCGTTTATGCTCAAAGATTTTTTTATGGTGTCAAATTGAAATATCGTGACATCATACCAGCAATATAATGTTGGTCCCGAAACGAGTATACTAAGCATATGGGAGGGGGGGGGGATACACCAATTTTTGATTTATCAAGTTAAAAGCTTTAGTGAGCTCCTGAACTGAAGGGAGGTAGTTTCAGTGAGAGTTGATACTTTAGATAGCAATCCTTCAGTCTACACTTAGTGTTGAACTTCTTGGACTTGAACCATATGATTCTCAACGTTGTGTTCGAGAGTTATGTGAATCATAGCTTCTTGGACTTGAACCATATGATGAACAAGTGCAATGAGAGCACTTTGTCTTATAATATTTTGGTTCAGGAGACTGAACGTGTTTCTTAGCCTCATGCCTTTCAGTGGCACGTGTACTATGTTTCTGGTTCTTGTTAGCCTTTCGCCTTTCAGGGGCTTTAGACTTTCTGAAGACCTTTTGTTCAGTCTGTGTATTGCCTTTAGGAGAAGCATGCTTCCTGAAAGCTTGCTTAGGTTTCTCAGTGGCAACATTCTTTGCCTTAACCATTTCAAGTGTAGACTTTACTGCAGGATGAGTAAAGACTTTATTAGCCTTCAATTTAGGCTGTTTTTCAGTCATTGGCTTCTTCCCTTGAGACTTAAAAGCTTTCTCATTGGCTTTGACAGCCTCAGTGGCAATCATTTCCTCTTTGTCATGATTTGGTCCTTGTACAAAGGATATGATTGGAAATGATGGTTTAGGTAAAGTCATACAAGACACTTTTACCTTATCTTGATTGAAACCAAGGTCTTTGCCTTGAGGTCGTTGAGATTTACTCAACATATGATTTATGTATCCAGATTTGGTCCAAGTTCCGACCTTCATTTTGTAATATTCTATCCTTTCAGATAGCAAGCCATTTCGGTCAGTCAATTCCTTGATCTGAGATCTTTGGAATAAGATCTCCTCAGTTCGTGTGTCAAGATCCTTGCTTGGTTAGAGATAACAATCTCTTGTTCCTGAGATTTTACTGAAATCTCATTCAGTTCTTTGCATATTCTCTCTACCAACTCATCCTTTTGGATGTCAGTAGGTAAATTTTCAATTATGTTCTCAGGTCGTTTTGCAAACTTGGTTGTTAGCTCATCATGTTCATCTTTCATGAGGATAAAGATAGCTTGAAGATTTCTAAAATTTTCAGCTAATACCTCATATTCTTCCAGTGAGACAGTAGCCTCAGTTTCTTCATTATCTTCAACTGGAATGATCTCAGTTGTGGATTTTTCTTCAGTGGTTTCTTCATTACTGCTCCGACCTCAGTAAGAAGGAAAGGGATGAGCTCAGGCATGACATGGACATAAATTACCTAAGGGACGAAGTCGCCTGAGTGATTGCCCATCAAGCAGAAAACTTCGTTTGACTCTTCATCATCCTCAGTGGCCATCAAGCCAAGATCTTCATCATCTGATGAATCTGAGAAGTGCTTTTCATATGTTGACTTGGAAGGAGTGTTGATCTGATCTGGATCATCATCAACCATCATGGCCTTTCTGCATTCCTTTGATCTCTTCTTAGTCTGAGCTCATCCCTTTCCTTCTTACTGAGGTCGGAGCAGTCAGGTTTGAAGTGATCTAGGGAACCACATTCATAGCAAGCACCTTTGCTAAACTACTTCTCAGGTTTGGACTGAGTTGATGTCCCTTCCTAAGTGGAAGTGGTTGCTTCAGTGGGAGGTGGTGTGGCCCTTGTTGTACGGTTATCCCTGTACATCTTTTTAAATCTACCGATTCTCATATCTGCACGTTCAAAACGTTTTGCCATTAGAACATATTGTTCCAATAGTTCAGCCTTTGACATACCTTCAAGGTCTAGTCCTTCAGGCTTTGCTTCCTTGGCTGGGCTTTTGTCAGCCTTGAACGCTACAATTTCTTGTGATGAGGACACTGGAACAGCATCTCTGATTGGATTTGTAATCTTCAATATTCTCTATCTTGTCTCTTGACTTTTCAGTATACTGAAGATGGCAGCAGTGGTGAGACTGTTGAAATTTGGACGCCCATTAATCTGAATCTGATATGGTAGCCAGTCTTCACGTCGAAGACACCATACGATTTTCAGATTAATCTCACTTTGAGTGTATTTATCAGGTTTCAGTGCTCTGACTGATGTCAGTATCTGCATGAATTTGAGTTCCACTTCACTAATGGATTCTCCAGGAACCTACAAAAATGCATCATATTTTTTACACTCGATGGTTAGTTTGTTTTCCTTTATTTCCTTAGAACCTGCACACATTTGCTCGAGAGTTTTCCACATCTCTCTTGCAGTTTCACAGTGCTGGATGTGCACTAGCATTGGCCTTTCAAGTGTGCCTGAGATGATATGCTTGACATAGTCATCTAATCCACCGATCTTCTTTTCATCGGTAGTGTATTCATTGAGTGGTTTAAACTCAGTCTCTAGCTCTCTTACGCCAGCTGTTTCTTGAGGAAATATCTTCATGATTTTGATAGGTACAGTGGTGATTACTTGCCACATCATGGCATGATGTGCCTTCAGGAAAGAAGACACTCTATATTTCCAGTAATCATAGTCCTCTACTGAAAACATTGGTAACCTGAGAGTATTCTCCATTGTAGATATTAGAGAATGCAAGTGAACAGATATGGTTTTATGAAAGATCAATTTAAAAACCTTGGGTTCTAGAAACAGTGGTCGTTAAACACACTGCTCTGATACCACTTGTTGGTCCCGAAAAGAGTATTCTGAGTGTATTGGGGGGGGGGGGAATACACCAGTTTTTGATTTATCAAGTTAAAAGCTTTAGTGAGCTCTTGAACGGAAGGGAGGTAGCTTCAGTGAGAGTTGATACTTTAGATAGTAATCCTTCAGTCTACACTTAGTGTTGAACTGATGGACTAATATCTTAAGTGTACGTGCGGAAGTGGTGGTTTTAAATCTTACTTGTTTGTTAAGAAAACTTAATGCCTTAAGTTCACTTTTCTTTTAATCAATATTCAGTATGGAATATGATAATAAAATATAGAAATACTGAATGAAATAGAGAGAACACAAAGGTTTGGTTTGCGTGATTCGGAGATAAAAACTCCTATGTCCACGAGTTCTCGATGTTAATCGAGGATTTCCAAGTTAATGGAGATTGTCTTACAGTGATCAATCCTTAAGGATTAGATGGACAAGAAATGTCAGATCACTCTTCGGTTACAAATAGAATCGCTACTTAAGAACACTAGAAAGATAAATCTGAAAGCCTTGAGTGTTCTTGAACTTGAGAGCTGTGAAAGTTGAGAGCAAGATAGCGATTGTGTGTTTGAATGCAAGGTAACCGGTGTTTTGAAGTATTTGAAGCAGCGGGGTATATATATGTCTCTCATAGAATGTATCTGTTGTGAGATTGAGCACCATTTGAATTCTTCCCATTGGAGTCGTGGTCCTTTTTGCCATTTTTAGTGTCTGTAACTAGGGGTGTAAACGAGCCGAGCCGAGCCGAACATCAGCTTGCTCGAGCTCAGCTCGTTTAAAATATGGTATGTTCGAGCTCGGCTCAAGCTCGAGTCGAGCTTTAATATTTTTGTTCGAGCTCGGCTCGTGTTCGGTTCGTTAAATATTCGAATAAGTGTGATATTCGAGCTCGAGCTCTCTTAAGCTCGTTTAAAGATCGAGCTCGTATAAACTCGTTAACATCCTTAATTTCAAGAGCTCGAGCTCGTGTAAAGCTCGGGTCGAGTTCGTGTAAAGCTCGAATTCATCATACTTTGGGCATAAAACCTGATTAATTTAGCTATGCACTATGTTCGCGAACATGTTCGTATAATAAGCTCGCGAACATGTTCGCGAACTATCGAACACGAACATGTTCGCGAGCCCAACGAGCCAAACATTACAAAGCTCAAGCTCGACTCGATAAAATTTTCGAGCTCGAAATCAGGCTCGAGTTTGGCTCGTTTATAAACGAATCGAGTTCCGAACGATCTTTTTTCGAGCCGAGCCTCGAATAGCTCGCGAGTAGCTCTGTTCGTTTACAGCCCTATCTGTAACAAGATTTAGTTTCACCTACTGAGATCTTTTCCCAAAGTGGTAACTCCTATAGAGCAGCTTGGAACTCAGTGGAGAAACTTCAGATATGACTTCAGATCCAGAGCTTTAGATTGAACTTCAGTGGCAAGGAGCCTTTGCTTCATGTTGGCTTCAACTTCAAAACTTCAGGCCATAGTTCAAGAGGCATGGTCCTTCAGTTTTGGAACGTAAACTGAGCTCTAAGATGAACTTCAATTACTGACTTCAGTCTTTAGTCTTGTGTCTTCAGTTTGTACCTGTAAACTGAACTCCTTAACAAGTGAGTTCTAAAATAAGACTAAGACTTCAGTTTTGGACTTAATACACCTTTCAGGGGAGATTTTAGGATTTGAATCAAAACACTTATAAATATTTCCCAACACATAAAGTTATCATCTGATTGCTATAGCATTCTTAGCTGTATCTGGGACTACAATTTAGTAGTGTTTATTTAGAGTTAATAAATTAGATTGATAAAATATATGTTTAGTTATTTAAAAAAATAAATTATTAAATTAATTTAAAATTAAAAAATTTATAATTATACATCAAAGTAAATACTAGATCGACTGTATTAGTAACTGATATAACAAGGTCACATAATATCACATAATAAACATATGATATTATAATTTTTAATTTACATTATTTTATAATTAAATATATATTAAATTATACCATTATCATAAAATATCTTAATAAAAAAAATGATAATTAATAACATTTTATTATTTATTTAATAACATGTTCGTGTTAGTGGGCACTGTTAACTTGTGCCCACTACATGCATGCGATCATTTAAATTGGATATCGCTACTTTAAATAGTTTTCTTGTACAATTAATTAGTGGAAGCACCTTTTTAATTATTTTGGTAGTATGTAATTTATTTAGATTTAGTGATCTCTAATTTCTATAAAAAAATAACTAATGTAATTTACAGCTTTCAGTCTTGAAGAATGTATAATTTACATATATATTAATTTGCCAAGGCTACATATATGCCATTTGATTATCTAAAGAAACGTATTGACAGCCTTTTGGCGCCTATTGATCGATTGACAGCTTAAAGTTTTATTAACCTTAATTATCAATTTCTTACAGAAATTAAATTGTGGAGATCAAGTGCATGCATGCTAATTGTTTTCCAATTCTAAGAAAAAAATATATATATGAACACATATCAAGTGTAATGACAAATGATGGAATTAACAATATGAAAATTGGAAAAGAGAATTTTTACGAAGAATCCAATTATGAGCATTATTATCGCTATCAATTTCAACTCCCAGACAAATGAGGGCAAGGTGATGGCAACTATGAGAATCCAATAGCATTCGACTTAACTTTACAATTTGTGCATTTAATCAAATTAAACAATCGTGCTTCAATTATTTCTTTTCATGTCGTACAGTCACATGAGATAGAGCGTACTACACGACGATGAAATAATACCAAATAAAAGAAAGAAAAGAACAAAAGAATCCAATAAAATCAAAACTCTCTGAAAGAAGAAAGAAAATCAAACCAACCTAACCATCTATAAAACCTCCCCTCAAGAACACACACACACACACACATCCCATATTAGCAATGGCAAGCACAAAATCAGTTCCCATAATAGATGATCGATCACGGATTTTCAGAATGGGAGCTGCTTTTCGGCTGCCTTGGATAAAAAACGGCTTAGCGCAGCAAGGCAGCCCGTCAGTTTGTGGACGTCGTGTATGGACTTCGGGGTCTGCATTTCTTGGACGACTTTGACTTTAGCCGGATTAGCTTTTAATCCTTCGCGGGAGACCCAACACCCTAGGAACTTTCCGGACTGAACCATGAAAGTGCATTTTCCTGGGTTTAACTTCAGGTTGGTCTCGCGAAATAGGTTGAAGATGATCTGAAGGTCGTTTAGGCAAGTGCCGACCTCTTTGCTTTTGACGACGATGTCGTCAACATACACTTCCACAATCTGGCCGATGTGATGCTCAAATATCTTGTCGACCATTCTTTGATATGTTGCTCCGGCATTCTTGAGACCGAAGGGCATTTTTCTGTATGCGAAGATGCCGAAGTCCGTGATGAAGGCTGTCTTCGGGGCATCCTCGGTACTCATGATGACTTGGTGATATCCCTTATACAAGTCTAGGAAGCTAAATGCCTGATGGCCGACAAGGGCTTCGACCTTCTTGTCAATGTTGGGGAGGGGGTAACAGTCTTTGGGGCAGTGTTTGTTGAGGTCGGTGTAATCGACACACATGCGCCATCCCCCCCCTTGCTTCTTCACCATGACGGGATTGGCTAACCACGTCGGATACTTGACTTCGAACAAGATATCAGCTCGTCGCAGTTGTTCTACTTCGTCATGGATCACTTGGTTCCTTTCGGCTGCAAATACTCGTTGCTTTTGCCGAACTGGTCTCACCTCGGGGTTGATGTTGAGGTGGTGAGTAATGATGTTGGGTGACACCCCGGTCATGTCTAGAGGCGACCAGGCGAAGATGTCTTTGAACTTCCGAAGTAGTTGGATCACCTGGCTTCGTAGTTCGGCTCCTCCGACGAACCCAACTCTGACGACCTTAGACAGGTCGTCTTCGTACAGTGGGACGTCCTCAACCCGCTCTGCGGGTGGTAGCGACGTCGGTTCTACCACCTCGGGGCTCTGTAACTGCTATGCCTGGGGGTGTTGTACCCCGGACCCTCGGAGGGCGACCTGCATGCACTCCTTGGCTTGTTTCTGGTTCCCCCTTAGTGTTATTACCCCATTTTTGGAAGGGATCTTGATCGTCAGGTGGTAGGCCGAGCAAACAGCCCTGGTTGCTACGAGCCAGTCTCTTCCCAAGATGACGTTGTACGGGGAGTTAGCCTCGACGACGAAGAAGGTAATTATTTTCGTGGAAGATAACGGGCTTCTGCCCACCGTTACGGGGAGCGAGATGGTACCGTCCGTCGAAGTCTCTTGCTGGGTGAAGTTCTTCAACGGGACGGGTGCCGGCCTAAGACGCGCTTCCTCTATGCCGAGCTGGTCGAAGCAGCTTTTGAAAAGCACGCTTACTGAGGCTCCACTGTCGATGAAGACTCGGTGGACCAATTTGTTGGCTACCACGGCTTCTATGATGGTGGCGTCTTGATGAGGTAAGGCGTGTGGGACCGGGTCGTCACTGGAGAATGTGATGACCTCGTCCTTCTTGAACCTCTTCTGTGAAGGTTCCTCCTTCGGTTGACTTCGGGCCTCGGCTTTTAATGATGACTTCGTCGCGCCCTGAGGTAGCCCTGTGATGGCGGCTATGACCCCGTCATATTGGGGTTGCTCCTCGTCTTCTTCTCCGTCGTCGGGTTTTGTCTTCTTATCTTGGTGGGGATGACAGTTTTCCCCCCCTTGGTTTCTGCTCCTCTTGCCTTTATTCCGAGCTTGGGCGTTCTGTTGACTACGACTTCGGTATTTTCCGAGGGTACCGTCTCGAACGAGGTCGTCTATTTCCGAGGCGAGATTTCGGCAATCCTCGGTGTCGTGGCCGTAGCCGTTATGGAATTTGCAATAGACCCCCGATCGCCGCTTCGAACCACTTCGGGATAGTGGGGGTGGTTTGCGGAATAAGCCGGCGTGGAGCTCGTAAATGTCAGCGCGGGGTTTTGTCAGCGGGGTGTGGGTCGATGGATCGAATTGATTTGGCTCGGGGTTGAGCCGAGGTCCGAGGCGAGATGCTAGCGGGCCTCGCTGTATCCTCTCAAGGGCACCTCGTCGGTTCTGCCCTTGGTCCGTGCGTTCCGACCTTCTCTTGTCCTGACCTTCAGGTCGGTCTATTGCTCTCTTCTTTCTATCGGCTTCATCTGCCTCGGCGAAGGCATCGGCAATCCTCCATAAGTGTTTGGAGGTTTGGGGGCGCTCTTTTACGAGCTCCCTGAATAAAGGGCCGGAGTGGATGGCATTTTGAAATGCCGAGATGAGGACTTCGTCCGATAGTCGATCGACCTTGAGGCTTTCGGTGTAGAACCTCGCCAAAAAGTCACTAATGGACTCTCCTCGTCCTTGTCTCATCGTGAGGAGTTGTGCTGAGCTGATCTTGGCCTCGGCTTTTTGAAAGAAACGTCGCTCAAAGGCATCTATAAGATCGGCGTACGACCCGATGCTGCGGGGCGGCAAGTTGTCGAACCATTTTCGTGCGTTGTCTACCAGTAGCTCGGGGAAGACTTTGCACATGTATGCATCCCTGGTCAGATTCTGGTTCAGCATATTGTATTGATACTGTGACAAGAAATTGCTGGGGTCACAGGTACCGTTGTAGGGTTTGATCGGAGGCACCCTGTACGTTGATGGCAACGGCGTGTAGAGTATCTGGTCGGTGAAGGGGGTGGAGATTCGACTGTAAACAGTGAACCTACCCTCTCTTAGATCGTCCTCGTCACGTCGGGAAGGGCCGACGTTGTGACGAGGTGAGGTCGAACCTCGCCTTCGGAGAAGGTCGTGTTGTCTTCTCTCGACGACCCGGGGGGTCGGTGACCGAGGTCGTGGTAGAGGTTCAGTTTTCTCTTCTCCTTGACTCTGTTGCCGATGTCGTTCGGCGAACTTGAGGAAGTCATGCTCATGGAGATCTAGATACGCTTTAAGCGCTTCTCCGAGCTGGGGTTGAGGCACGACGTTCTCACGTCGGTGACTCTCTTGATGTGGCTCTCTACTGCTAACGGGATTGTTAGGTCGACTTGACTGGACATCCTCCACATGGCCTTCGGGAGTTCGGTGACGGGCTATAGGTTGCCCTTCAGATGGTAGGTGAGCGTCCTCGGACACGCGAGGTGGATTGGCGGACGGCTCCACCTGGTCTCGCCTTCCCTTAGCAGCAGCAATCATGGCGTTGGAGCGGGTAGTTCTCGTCATCGTGTTTCCACCCAGAAATTGATCGGTCTCACAAAATTTTATTACGTTTCCCACAGACGGCGCCAGTGATCGATCACGGATTTTCAGAATGGGTTTGCGGTGAGAGAACAAGAATTGAGAGCGCGAGATTTACGTGGTTCGATCGTTAATGAGATCTACGTCCACGGGGAGAAATTTTGTATTTAGTATAATCAGATCTCCAATTACAATGTAAAGTGAGTGACCTCTAATCTAGCTTTAGGAACTAGTATTTATAGTCTTTTCAAATGATAGTTGCGGTTGGAGGGGCGCCAAATCCGGAGTGGTAGTTTTGACCGAGTTGATGGGCCTCTGGGCCTCTGGGCCGAGCTACTGGGGCTTCTGGGCCGAGCTACTGGGCTTCTGGGCCGAGCTACTGGGCTTCTGGGCCGGTAGTGAGACCACATCCTATCAATAGACATGGCAGAAGTTGAATACCTGCCTGAAAGACTAGTGAGAGCGTGTGAAGAGCTGGGGTGCTTCAGGCTAAAGAACCATGGCATTCCGACTTCGCTCATGTCTGACATGAAGGAGGTGGTGCGTGCACTCCTCGAACTTCCTTTGGAAGCCAAGATGCGAAACGCTAACCTTAAAGAACCTTCCAAAGGCTACACTCCGCCAAACTTAGCTGGCGCCTTCTTCGACAGTCTCAGTTTGTACGACATGGCTTCACCATCTTCTGTCCAAGAATTCTGCGCACAGATGAATGCCTCCCCTCACCAGAGGTCCATTTATTTCTTTAGAATCATAAATATAAATGTTTGTTAATTTTAATTATTGTTTATGAAAATTTTGTTGTGGTGTGCGTAGGGAGATAATAAGAAAGTACACGTGGGCGTTGAATGAGCTGGTGAAGGTGATGGGGAGTAAGTTGATGGAGGGGTTAGGGTTAGAAGGTGAGAATTTTGGAGGAGGGATAAATCAGTTGAAAATGAACAAGTACAGCTATGGACCGGAGACGGTGGGGTTAAACGGCGCCGTACTGCACTCCGACGCCGGATTGTTTACGATTCTGCAAGATGACGAGAAGGTGAATGGGTTGGAGGCGGTGGATGAAGCTACTGGGCAACTCATTCCGGTTGATCATGTTCCTGGAACTCTTGTTTTTAATGTTGGAGATGCAGGCAAGGTTAGACTAATTGTGTTTTTTGATTAATTAACCCATGCATCTAGTATCGTAAATATATACTGTGAATGAAACTTGTTAGATGAATGAATTAGGTATGGAGTAATGGAAGGTTCTGCAATGTGAAGCATCAAGTGCAGTGCTACGAGCCTAATCCTCGCATCACCATAGCTCTGTTCGTGTTGCCACCCAAAGACCAGAAAGTGGAAGTGATGGCTGAGCTGGTGGATCAACATAATCCTGCGCTCTACGTTCCTTTTGATTTCGAACACTACAGAAAGCTGCGCATCTCCACCAACTCACCTACCGGTGAGGCTCTCCACCTTTTCAGGACGTCCCACCACCAATTATATTAATGCTCCTCTCTACTTGAATATTATTATTTCTTCATTACCATTAATATATATTAATATGTCATCTACTTTCATATTTTTCCTTCTGTTTCTTAGCTTAATTGGGTGCTTCAGAATAAAATTCTATTGTATTTAGAGATTAATGTTTGTGTGGAATGTAAATTTGATTTTATAATTCCTTTCAAAAATAATATCATTTGCGATTGAATTAAATCACCTAGCTGCTGCGTAATCATATCGTGTGACAATTGATATTGAATTAATACTACTATAAGTGATCAAATCATGACTTTATTATTAGAGTTCAAGATCGATCTATATAAAGAAAATAATTCTCTAAATATTAAATTGTTAATCACGTTACATGTCAACCTCATGATCACGACAGACACGATTTGACAAAGATCCAAATTGATATTTACTTCCAACCTTTTAATCTATTAAATCTACAAATATTTGTGTTTTATGAATACAAATTAAAAGGACTTTTCTTTCAATATGACATAAATGATGGTTTAAAATATAAAATATCTTTTGTCCTTATATCCTAAATTTTAAAACCCATGTTATGATCGATGTTATTAATATAATAAAAAATGTTACAACAATCATCTTATTCAATTTTCTTTTCTATCATTTCATGATGTCTCCAAGAAAAGCCTCAGACATGTTGCTTCCAAAGCTCTCCATTTGAATTCATTGTTAAGAGTCGAGAAATAATACTTTTAATATATATATTGGTGTATAATTAGTTATATTAGATTTTAATTTTAGCACCATCAATTTCTTCATATTGAGACTAATGTAACATTGACGTGTCCGGTAGGAGACTTGACAAACGTTATCACGTTATCAAAGCAAGGTCACTTGAAGACCATATATTTTTTAATAATTTTATAAATATATAATTATATAACACGCACATCGTTTTCAATAAGAATTATTTGGGTGAAAAGGGTACTTGTATTTTTTAGTCCGAAAATGTTTAACATACTTCATTCGTTTCACTAAACTTGACATATTTTTTTCTGGCACGGTAAGGATAGTGTATAAAATAGTGTAAACGATTATTAAAGAGAATGTATAAAGTAGTGTAAGAGTGATAGAGGTGGTAGGGTCCATACCTTTTTGAAAAGATAACTTTTACTATTTTTATAATGTGTCAAGTTTAATGGGACGTCTCAATAAGGAAAGTGTGCCAAGATTACTAGGACAGAGGGAGTACGATAATAAGAATAGGGCTGTCAAAATTTACCAAAAAAAGGGTATATCGTACTTACTGTATCAAAAAATACTGAATATAAGGTATATCGAAATTTTTGGTAAGGTATCATACCGTACCGAACTTTTAGGTAAGATAAAAGTATAATTTTTCCAAATATCGAGGTATACCGTCATATATCGTACCGCGGTATATACTGAAAAAATTGGTATATATCGATATATATATATATACATATATTTATAATATTACATGTACATATATATTCGATTTGAATTATAAGAAAATTGTTTATTTATAAATTATGAATTATAATTAATAAATATGAATGACAAACTACAAAAATATGTGAGTTTATTGATAATTAAAAAGATTGAACAATAACTTATATACTGTTTATTATCTTAAATAATAACGATAAACTAATAATATATATATATATATTTTTTGTTACATAACTAAATAATTATGATATAATTACACGATCTATTAGTTACTAAATATAATATAAGTTGTAATATATAATTAATCAAAATATATTATTATTTTTATAATATATCATACATAAATGATTAAATTAATTATAATTATATGTCTAAATCTAGTTAATTAGTTATATGAAAATACAATAATATAGTTAGTTAATATCTTGTAATTAATTATATTAGTGGTTCATCTCATAAATTATGTTATTAAAAAATAATACTTTATGTTTTTTATATGTTAGACCTTGTTTAAGGTGATTTTCATTATAAATAAATTCTGATATATTGCAAAAAAAGGTATATCGAAGTATGTTAAGATATACTGAAAGTAAATAAATTTTGGTATACCGTGTAAGAAAGGTATACCGAAGTAAGGTAAGGTATACCAAAAATAAGGTAAGATATATGTATGTAAAAATGTCATACCGAAAGTAAGGTATACCGAACTAAGGTACACCGAAAAGTATGGTAAGGTAACGGTATGAAATTTTTCATACTGAAAGTAAATGTAAAGTATAAGGTATGACAATTTTAGTAAGGTATACCGTGACAACCCTAAATAAGAATAGTTGTTGTAACCTAAAACTTAAAATTGTTAAACAATGTAAGCAATTAAAATTTATGTTTATAGTGAAGAATCAATTATATGGAAAATCATTGATATCTTACTTATTTTATTGACATTTGACAGTACTCCAAAGAATTGTATTTCATGTTGGTTAATTATAGCTCCAACGATATATATCAATATAAATTAATATACATATAATCTCGTCCACTTCCTCAACACTTGATGTTTATGTATGTATATAGTCATTGTGAGCCATCGCGATCGTGATTATGTCTGAAAATAGATGCAGATTCTGCAATCTTGGAAGCTTGAGAATTTGTATTTTCAGAAATGAGATGTGAGGCTCTTGATTTTAGTTGAGTCTTGTTGATTTCTTCCTCAATATGCAAATCCTCGTCGATGGATAACAAGACCGTCTGTGTTCCATGCGGCCCGGGCATGATGTCTTCGTGCACGTGCACATGTTCAGAGATTGTTACTTTGTCGGTTTCTTGGACCATCATCTTCTTTTTCTTCTTAAGAAAGCAGAAGGTAGCAGCGGCAAGAAATGCTAGAAAGAATACTCTACCTGAGGAGATAAATATGAAGATGATTACAGTAGAATCATGAGGTGGAGGGGGCGGAGTTGGCGTAACATGGGTGGTGGTGGGGCTATAGGAAGTGCAGGTGGGGGCGGAGATATGGGATGAAGTGGCGGCAGAGTGATAGACTTCATACATCTTCCATGCCATGTAGACGAATGAGCTTGCAAGAAGATAATGACAAGGACTCAGCTAGGATTGAAGAACTAACTAGTTAACATATGCCATTTGTAATGCTTCTGTTGGTTCATGGTATATAGAATATTATGGGAATATTCTACGTACTAGAGTTTGTTAGGGGGTTGTTATATTCCTATATATAGTGGTGTCTTGTAGTCTGCAGAATTAAATCAATTAATACATCCTTTCTTTATCCCCTGTATATTGCCATGCATTCATATTTTACTTTTAGCTGCAAACTATGATATGGTATCAGAGCTGGTTGTAGAACCTGGCTCTTGATCCATTGTATCTTCCTCACCATGAATGAGTTGCCCTCTGGATCCACGACCAGTGGATCAAACAACAATATCCAAAATTCCATTGTTTATCTCCAAAATATATCAGCACCAATCAAGCTCAAAGACTCAAATTATCTAATATGGAAGCAGCAAATCCTAGCCACAGCAAGAGGGTACGGATTAGAAGGTTTTATGTCTGGTCTTACACAACCTCCTACCAAATGGATCGAAGAAAAGAAGGGCACAACAGTTTGTATCGTGGTGAACCCAGATTTCATTGTTTGGGAAAGGCTGGATCAGGTACTCTCGGCATGGCTACAATCTTCCTTGACTGAAAGTGTAATGATACTTGTTGTTGGATTGTCAACTGCTGCATCTATATGGAGTGCTCTAGAAACTAATTTTTCAAATCAATCTAGAGCCAAAATCATGCAATACAAACTCCAACTTCAAACCATTAAAAAAGATAACATGACCATGTCTGAATACTTGTCTAAAGTCAAGACATGTTGTGATTTATTGAATTCCGTTGGCCATACTGTGACTGCAGATGATCAAATTATGCATATCCTTAATGGTTTAGGAGCTGAATATGACCCTGTCATAGTAGCAGTGAGCACTAAAGCTGATCTAACTGTAATAGATGTTCACTCTCTTCTTCTAAGTTTTGAGAACAGGTTGGACTCCACAAAAGAAACTTCTCTCAACAGTGATGGATCTCAACCTTCCTTGAATTTTTTCTCTCATAACAATTCTCAAAGAGGAGGTCGTTTTGGTGGTCAGAACTTCAGAGGAAGAGGAGGCTACAATGGCAATAGAGGAGGAAGAAATGGGCCTAATAGATGAGGTAATGGAGGAGGCCGTGGCAGAGGTAGATCTTCTGGAAATAAACCTATATGTCATGTTTGTTTCACACCTGGTCATACAGCAGATAGGTGCTGGTATAGGTTCGATCAATTCTTTGTTCCAAAGCAACAAAACTCCAATTTTCAGCATTCATCTCAGTCACAAACTTATGCTTCTGGATCCAGCTACAATCCTACTGCTAATATGGCTCAATATGCTCAGCCTTCTGGTCAAGCTTTTCCTCTTTATGCAACTTCTTATTACACAAGTGAGGCATCATGGTACCCTGATTCTGGGGCAACAAACCACGTTAGTGGGGACATCTCAAATTTAAATGTTGCAGCAGAATATCATGGTCCTTTAAAGCTTCATATGAGTGATGGACAGGGTGTTGATATCTCCCATGTTGGTAAAGGATTCCTTTGTTCCTCTTTATCTTCTAAGCCTTTCATTCTCAATAATCTTCTTCATGTTCCAAATATTACTAGGAATCTGCTTAGTGTGTCACAATTTGCAAAAGATAATCAAGTTTTCTTTGAGTTTCATCCCACTTTTTGTGTTGTGAAGGATCAAGCCACCAAAGCTATACTACTCAAGGATACACTTGATAGGGGCCTCTATCGCTTCCCTACTCTACACAGCTTCCATCCATCTTCCTCTTCTCAATCTGTTGGTGAATGTAGTTCAACTTTTTCTCCCGTTTTCAATCAAATCCAAGCAGACACCGTCACTCTTCAACCAAGTGTTGCTGTTGTGTCTTCTTGTTCTCCCTCTAGTTTAGAAAATCTTGACATTTGGCATGGTAGACTTGGGCATTGTAATGAAGAAGTTTTGAGAAGGGCACTGAACTCTTGTAATATTCCTTTTAAATCTATAAAAACTTCTACCATTTGCCAACCATGTGTGTTCGCCAAAATGCACCGTCTCCCATACACTGATTCTCTTACACAACACACCACTCCTCTAGCACTTATTCACAGTGATCTTTGGGGTCCAACTCCCGTTACAAGTGCTAATGGTTTCTCTTACTATGTTAGCTTTATAGATCACTCTAGTAGGTTTGTATGGATATCTTCTTAAAGCTAAAAGTGAAGTTCATAGTGTGTTTTTGCAGTTTCATCAACTTGTAGAAACACAACTAAACACCAAACTCAAATCTATCCAAACATATTGGGGGGGAGAATACCGAAGCCTAACTTCCTATTTTTCTCAACATGGCATCCACCATAGAGTCTCTTCTCCGTATACACCACAACAAAACGGTTTAGCCGAACGAAAACATAGACATATTGTGGAGATGGGCTTGTCTCTCTTATTTCATTCTGGACTCCCAATGAAGTTTTGGGATGATGCTTTTACAACCTCGGTTTACCTTATTAACCGATTTCCTACTAAAATACTACATTTTATTTCTCCTCTTGAGAAACTCTTCAAACTTAAACCTCACTATCCTTCCCTCAAAACCTTTGGTTGTCTTTGTTACCCTTTTACAAGACCTTACAACACAAATAAATTACAACCTAGGTCTGCTACTGGTGTCTTTCTCGGATATAGCAGTCACCACAAAGGATATAAAGTCCTTTTGCCTTGTGGGAAAGTCATGGTCACCCGTGATATACTCTTTGATGAAAGCATTTTTCCCTACAAAATCTCTTCCCCTACTCTTCCAGAAACCACACCAGATACTCCTCCATTTCGTTGGGTTCCTCCTTCACTTTCTCCATCTACTTCAATTCCTTCTTTCAGCATACCCATCGTTGAGCCTTCCCAAAGTTCACAAGACAACTCTCCTACTCCAGATACTCCCGAACATACTTCTTCTTCTCAGTCATCATCTCATCCTCCTCCTTCTGTATCTCCTTCCACTAATAATCAGCCACCTCCTACTCCACCACCACACCTCCTGTTCATCATATGATCACTAGGGCTTAGGCCGGAATTTTTAAGCCAAAACTCCTCCTCGCCAACATTTCTCTTGATCACTTTGATCATTCTGAACCTAAGTCAGCCCTAGAAGCTCTTTCTCATCCTCTTTGGAAGGCCGCCATGCTTCAAGAATATCAGGCTCTTGTTTCTAATAATACATGGAGTTTGGTTCCATCTTCTTCTGCCTTGCATTCTATTGGTTGTCGTTGGGTGTTCAAGCTTACAAAAAAATGCAGATGGCTCCATTGCTCGCTCCAAGGCTCGTCTTGTTGCCCAAGGTTTTACACAAGAACCAGGGTTCGACTTCACTGACACGTTTAGTCCTGTTGTCAAACCCTTCACCATTCGCATTATTCTTACCATTGCAGTGCAAAAAAATTGGTTCATTACTCATCTTGACGTCGACAATGCTTTCCTCCATGGTGCTATTGACAAAACCATCCACATGAGACAACCTCCTGGTTTTGAGGTGTCTTCTGTTGTTCCTCTTGTTTGCAGGTTGAACAAAGTCATTTACAGCTTGAAGCAAGCTTCCCGTGTCTGGTTTCTCACCTTCAGTCGGGCTCTACTTCATCTTGGTTTTCTTCAATCTAAAGCTGATCATTCTCTCTTCTTTAAGAGTGGTTCTTCTCGCGTGTATCTTCTCGTCTATGTTGACGACATTCTCATTACCGGCAACAATCCTACTGAAGTGTACTTTATTATTGTTGAGCTCAATAAGGCTTTCTCTCTTAAAAACCTTGGTTATGTTCATCATTTCCTTGGTATCCAGATCACTCGCACATCTATGGGACTTCATTTGAATCAAAGGCAGTATGCTTCTGACTTGTTATCTAAAGCTAATATGGCTACGGCTAACTCTTCTCCTACGCCTATTGTTCAAACTGGATCTTTTGATCTTGTGGGTTTCTCAGACTCTGATTGGGCCTTCGATGTCGATGATCGACGTTCAACTTCGGGAATGTGTATTTATTTTGGAGGAAATATTATTTCATGGTCTTCTAAAAAACAGCCAATTGTGTCTCGTTCTAGTACGGAAGCTGAGTATCGCAGTCTTGCCAATGCTACTGCCGATATTTCTTGGATTACATCTCTTCTTCATGAAATTTGTTTTCCAATCATACTGGCTCCAGTAATTTGGGTTGACAACATGAGTACCATATCTCTTGCTTCGAATCCCGTTCTTCATGACCGAACTAAGCACATTGAACTTGATATTCATTTTGTTCGGGAAAAGGTTACGGCTAATGCAATCCAGATTCGGCATGTTCCCTCGTTGGATCAAATTGCTGATATATTTACCAAGCCGCTTAGTCTCCAATTCTTCACTCGGCTTAAGAATAAACTTCTCGTTTCTTCTTTACGCTCGCTCGATTTGAGGGGGCATGATAGACTTCATACATCTTCCATGCCACGTAGACGAATGAGCTTGCAAGAAGATAATGACAAGGACCCAGCTAGGATTGAAGAACTAACTAGTTAACATATGCCATTTGTAATGCTTCTATTGGTTCATGGTATATAGAATATTATGGGAATATTCTACGTACTAGAGTTTGTTAGGGGTTGTTATATTCCTATATATAGTGGTGTCTTGTAGTCTGCAGAATTATTCAATCAATTAATACATCCTCTCTTTATCCTCTGTATATTGTCATGCATTCATATTTTACTTTTAGTTGCAAACTCTGATACGGAGGTATGGGGCGTGGTTGTGGTGGTGGTGGTGGTGGTGGAGAGGAGCAGGCAGTGGTGAGATGGGATGAGGTGGAGGTGGAGAGAAGGTGGTATGAGCAGGTGGTGGAGGCGGAATTGGGTGGTTGCGTGGTGGTGGTGATTCGTGAATTAGGGAGAGGTGGTGGGGACAGAAAATAGGGGAAGAACTGAGGGTTTAGGAGTCGGGCCATGGTGATGATCGATGAGTTGGAGTATATATATATATATATAAATATATGTTTAAGAACCTTGAATATATATAAATGTTATTCTCAAAACAAAATTGATGAGTTGGAGTATATATATATATATATATATATATATATATTAATTTGTAGTAGTTGTTCTTGTAGAAATAGGGGATATGATAAATTGTGATTTGCGTTGTGGATTATGCAACTTAGGCTTGTAAGTTTTCCGTAACTTGGCTCCGATGCTACGTAGTTTGTCCATTGATTGTATTCAAATTAACTTGTTATTTTGATATATCCTCTCGTAAACCAATTAAATTTTCATTTAAATTTTTTCATTTTTAGCAATTAATTTTTCATCATTTTTAGCAAATTATTTTAATTTTTCAATCTTCGGTCACTACATATTAACAATTAAATCACTTTAACACAATCTACACTTACTATGTATTATCAACTAAAGTCAAAACAAATGATTAAAACGCGTGCCCAATTAAATCGGACGGAGAGCGTACAATAATTTTTATTTTTAATATATTTAAAATATATATAATTAAATTTTTTTTAAACACATTTATATGTTTTAACATTTATTATATTAGTAAATATAATAAATAGGAGTATTAAATTAAATTTATTTATTTATATAATTTTAATTTTATAATGTAAATATTACTTTTTTTAATGTATCAATCAAACGTGGGTTGATTTGGCTATGTCAAACTTTATAATTGTCTAAACCCATCACATACTGTCATTGGATCCAGCTTAAGCGGCTCATTATCATGGGACTTGGGTGGGTTTGGATTGCCCAGTCAAAATTGTCAATAGGGCAACTCCGTTGACTAAACGGCGGCGGTGCCGCCACTATCAGCAACATATGCTATAAATGAGAAGAAATAGAAATATATAAGTAGAAGTGGAATGAAGGACAGATAAATGGTCTTATAAGACGCATTGCTATCGGTGCAAAGTGTTGTCGTGAATGACGGTACGGGCTATGGCGCTGGCGCTTGTGGGATTGCCGGAATTGGGGAACCTAGCGCGGCGGTAGCACTCCCAGGGTTGCTGTAACAGTGGCGGAAGCTGCGGCAGTGGAGGCGCTAGCTTGTGGCCGGTGGTTGTGGAGATTGATGATTACAATTTGCAACAATAGATTGTAACAAAGTGTATGTGTTGGCAGAGGATCAAAAGCTAAAATATGGAATAAGGAAAAATATTATATCAAGTTCACTTCAGAAACTGAATACATCATTTCTTTATATAGACCATAGTACTTAATAGATAAGTCTAGAGACACT
>JAPKLX010000032.1:1656068-1671482 GCA_026898415.1 Leonotis leonurus
TTTCTTTATATAGACCATAGTACTTAATAGATAAGTCTAGAGACACTACACCCATTTAATACATTCATGAACCTATCAATACAATGTATCTACTGAGGCAATGTATCGACAGTTCATAACAGAAGGTGAATCAAGTTTAATCTTCTAACAGTATGAACGTACTGGTTCATTACTACTTGTAAATTGCGATCGATATATATATATATATATATATATATATATATATATATATATAACCCTTCCCTATATATATATATATAATAGAAAGTCCTCTATAATAAAACGTACGAGTTACAATTATCTATTGGGACTTGAAATTTGTTGAAGAACTTTATAGATTGTTTTAAGGTAGGGTTAATTTTAATTACCTGATTTAGGGAGGGCCGAATATCGACAAGAAGCATAATTAGTATTTGGCTTAGATTTTGGAATAAATTATTAGATTTTCGTATGATCAAGTATTCAAGTGCGAAGGAAAGGTAAAAAAAAAGATGTTTCTTTATTATATTTATAGAGTACTGGGAAGATACATAAGGAACGCAAAACAAGCGCGGTTAATCAAACATGCAGAGAAACATTTAATATGGAAGAAATGAAAGGAGGCTTATAGAGCCACAAGAAACACGCGAACGCAAGAAGTGGATAAATTTCTACTACTACCGCTTGACGATTTTGATGCCACCAATGGTAACAGCGTCTCCGTTAATGTGGGGAACGATGGTGAGCACAATGGTATCATCATCTCCAATATTGATGTTCTCGTACAGATCCTTCAAGTTAATGCGAAGGTTGCTGACAGCTTCCTTGGCCCTAACCCTGTGCGGCAGGCTGGTGAAGCCACCGGCGTACTCCGCCCTGTCCAGCTCGTCAGGCTTGTCGTCTTCATCATTGACGAAGATGTCAAACTTGATGAGCTTCGTGTTGTCTGTTCGGATGTTCTCCAGCACCAGCGTTTCGTCAGCCTGGCCCTTTTTGGTTTTCTTGACCAGAACCCTGACAGTGTCGGTGAGGGTTATTGGCAACAATTTGTCAGCACTCTCGATACCCTTGGACAGATCCATGATGTTTACAGCCGCCGCCTTCTGAGGCGGCCTCGAGTTCATCCACGGAGTGTCGATGATCTCGTAGGCGTACCCCATCTTGCGGTGGTCCAAGGCGTCGGCGACCTTGACCTTAACGAGATTCTTCTTCTCGTCGTAGAACATGAAGGAGGCGTTCAAGAAGTCGGGGTCGGTGATGCTCTTATCGTAATCGGCGTCCAAGAGGTTCCAGATGGCCCACATCCGGTCGACGTTAGCGTGATGGCAGTAGAAGGCCGGGTCCCTTCCGGCAGAGTAGAAGTTTCCAATGTCTTCCCCATAGTCGTTCCTGGGGTCTCCGTAAAAGGCGTGGACAGCAGTGTGAGAGCCTCTCTCGGAGGTACCTCCGGTAGCGAACTGCGGGGGTTGGTCTCCAGCACGGTAGGGCTGGCCCATGAAGTCGGTGGGGGAGAAGGGGTCGCTGATCATTTCCTTGTACATAACATTGAGATTGTTAGCGATGACCTGGGCAGGGTCGGTGAGGTCGCTGCCCAAGGCAAGGTTAGTGATAACCGGGGGGCGGCGGGCTTGGTTGCGGTTAGCGTCGTAGAGGGAGGAGGCCGGGTCATCGAAAATCTTAGGCATGGTCATGCCCTTGGGGTTGTCCCAGTTCCAGAAGGGGAGGGAGAAAGAGGGGTCCTCAAGCAGCTCCTGGCAAATGCGCTCGTAGAAGTAGAGGTACCAGCGGTGGAAGGGGAAGAAGGTCCAGGAGTTGTGAACCTGGATGTCGATGCTGGTGCCGATCTGGTCGTAGGGACCGTTGCAGTAAGCACAGTGGATGTTGGCTTGCTGAGTGAAGCCACGTGGATCGCTGGGATCGCTCACGTCCAGATCCCTCATCAGTTGGATGGCTTTCTTGTACTTGGCCACGTCAGCTTTGTCGAGGAGGTGCGCCGCCCGCCTAACACGCAGTTTGTCGAATGTGGGCAGCTTGTAGTCATTGGACACGTCCGTGTAGGGAGGGCAGCAGTTGACGTCAAGAGCATTTCCGCCGGTGGTGGCGCCATCCGATTGGCATTTGCTCAAGTCAGGAGCTTGGAGTGGGGCCGCCTCAGCTTTGCGGTCGGAGGAGACGAGGTTGGATGCGCCGTACAGACCTCCCAGACCGAGGAGCATGTTTCGCCGGTCTATAGAACCGCCGGTGCTGCATGACACCTGAAACCGCCTTCGGTTAACGGTGGCGAGCTGGGAGGGCTTGCGGAGTTGGGAAATGCTAGTGCGGGGGTTGGTGGTGGTGGTCACCACCGCGGTGGAAGATTGAAGTGAAGAAGCCATGCTTTTTTGCTAGGTGGAGAGGCGTATATATATTTGTACTACTAAGTACTAACTAACTACCTTCAATGCCTCAATGCATCATTTTCAAATTTCAATACACGCTCCACCTCAAATATCTATTATTCTACTCCCAATTGATACGTGTGATCTAGATCTATAGAATTATTTAATTAGATAAATAATACTAGTAATTGAATATAACCCCGCAGCAGCATCTTCACAGAATAAATAAATAAATAATTGATTATAATGACCTTTTGGACTAGCTGATCAAGTGCCAGGCTGCTGCCTTCATATGTATAAAGAAGCCGTTACTACTCCACATTATGCATATGTCATTGTTTTTGTGTTTCACTTAAGCATGATATTAGTTTTCACATTTTATAATTTATCTATCTTTTTAATTATTTCCTCCGTCCCAACTAGCTTGAGGCATTTCATATTCAAATGGGTGGAGTATTTTAATGAAACGCCTCAAGCTAGTTGGGACGGAGGGAGTAATATTTATTAAAATACTGTTTATAATATAATTATAAAAAACCTTTTGGAATTGCTTCTACATTTATGGGCAGGGAAGAAATGACTTGGGGTACTAAAACATCTTAGTAGACCAAAAAGAAGAAAACAAAAGTGATTACTTTAGTAAAAGTGAGCGAAATGGGAGTAATTTAAACTGTAAAAATGTGATTGTGAGAGAGCAATTAAAGTGTCAAGCTTCTAGATCAAGCAATCAGATGAACGAAATTGTTAATATGAAAGAGTAGGAACTCAACGGATCCTTTTCTTTAGTTGTTAGATTCGAATGAAAATGGCAATTAAGTTGAACTCTTAAGAATAAGATATTTTTATTATTAAAGAACAATTTTTTTATGGTTCAAAAAACTATATTCTCTTTTCCTAACGATACTTATGAAAAAGGCTTGTTTCCATACCAAGAAAGTAAGGGGGGTGTGGGAAAGCGTTGATTATTTGGTTTGTCAGCTTAATTAATGCCACTTCGAATGAATCATATTTAATATTCATTTAAAAAATTATATATAATTTTTTAAATTAATCAATATTAACAAGTGAGACTAAGTATTAAAAATTATTTATATGTATCCTAATTCGATGCGATAAATCCTTAAAAAGTATAAAAATAAAAATTTGAGGATGAGGAAGGATGGCATAAAATTGAAAGAAAAATAATCGCAGTAAATTGATCGATAAACACGTAAAGTTAGGTTTGCTTACAAAAGTAGTCATATCCATATTGTACGAGTTGTTTGGATTTTGCATATGTGCAATATAATTAAGATTTGATTCTTTTCCTTCTTTTTTTATTACATTTTTGTGCCTAAAGCTGAAAGGAAAAAAAAATTAATATTAATGTAATCAATTTTAAAAAAATTTAAAAAAAAAGAAAAAAGTATATCATGTGGTATTTAAAAATATTGAATTACATTAATATTAAATTACATGGCCGCGTCACGAAGGACTTGAACACGAGACCTTAGTCTTAAGCATTAACTTTACTACCACTAGTTTAACATATGTAGGCTATATCATGTGGTATTTACTTCAGAGAAAAGGTCCAACTTTTGAAATTAAATGCTAAAGTTCTTGATATCAATTAAGTGAATGATCACGTAAAATATTCAAATAAAATTATAAAATATAAATAATAATTGTTATCAACACAATAATATTTAAATTTTAATTATTTATAAAAAATTGTATTAAATTATTTTTTACATAAAAATTATCAAACGTATTGTATATATGATATTCAATTTTGTTATGAATTGATATTATTTACATTTCATATTATTCATTATTTATATAATTAAATTTAAATAGAATGATATTAAAATAATTATAATTTAAATATTAATATTATATTGGTGGCAATTACTTAATTTTTAAAATTTGATTCAGTCATTTTGCATAATTAACACATATTAAATTCGGTTAAAATTAGTGTGGTGTAGTACAATCAAACAATAATAACAAATAAATACCAAAATTATATGGAAAGATATCATCAAAAAGCAAAATTCACGTGAAATGCGAATAAAAGCAAAGCAGCGACAATGTATCTTGGTCAAAAACAGGCTATTCTTAAACAAACTAAACTAATATACTATAGTCTTATACTTTATCTGTCCCAGCTCAAAAACTCCCATTTATATTCTGATGAGTGTATTATAATAATAAATTGGGGCTTTTGAGCGGGGCTAGAGGTAGGGATGGGCATGGGCCGGGCTGGGCCGGGTTTCTACCTGCCCAGGCCCGGCCCAAGGTTGCTGTAATCTGGCCCGGCCCAGGCCCGTGGCCCGGGCGGGCCAAAATATCAAGCCCAAGCCCAGCCCGACATGGGCCGGGCGTGCCTGGGCCGGCCCACTACGGTTTTTTTTTTCTAAAAAAATATAAGTTTTTAAATGTAATTACATATACAAAATTATAAATATAATTACATATACAAAATTATAAATATAATATAGTAATACACAAAGAGTATTGGGCCGGGCTTGGGCCGGGCCGGGTAGCTCGGGCTCAGAAATCGGCCCAAGCCCGGCCCATGGGCCAAAAAATTTATCCCAAGCCCGCCCATTTGATCTTTGGGCCGGGCTTGGGCCGGCCCATTGCCGTCGGGCTTGGGCCGGGCTGGTCTTGATTTGCGTGTGTGCAGATAAGACAAGAGGAAGAGGTAGGTGAGTTTCTTTTTTCCACGTTTATATATGTAGATGAGATGCTTGTGGTAGTTGGTCTTAATTGGTACACAACTACACATGCATGCATATGCTTACATATATATATATATGTGCTTGCTTCAAACTTCAAACTTCTAAATATACAACACATGAACTCTAAATATCTACAAATAAACTAATTATTTAATTGCGTAAATTATATTCTTATCTTCATGTCAACTATATTGCCTAGTTTTCAAAAGCCAGCCGTACGTAACAATAGTTAAATATTTTTGAGATTTGTTAGAGAATGAGAGATCTGGACTTCGCATCTTTGATCTGTTTTGGTATATTCTGTATGACAATTGTATCTTTAGGAAATTAATTATTAGATGCCATACATTAATTCCTTGTTCATAGTAATTTGCTTTTCTCTTATAAATATTTTGTCCTCAAGCTTCTAGAAATATATATATGCATACATAAACTATCTTATTAGTGTGAGTAGTACTTCAATTCACTTATAACCCATTATCAGAATTGAGAAAATCAGTCAAGATTACGATCCAATAATGACTCTATTTCAAATTCAGATATGAGTCAAATATGTAAAAGGGGAGAACGAAGAAAAATTAAATTAATAATATTATTCCTCCCTAAAATGAGATGAATTGTAATTTAAATAGAAATATGAAATAAAAAAAAGAATTAAATGATAATTATACTCTTAAACCTCACGTGAAGAAATAAATTTATCTTCCAAACAGAAAACTAACCTTATTCGTTAATATTCATACAAACGCTAAACAAAATATTGCGGGTTCACGAACATCTATATTAGTGACTTGCAATGCTTATATATATTTGAAATATAATTGATACTCCAAACGATTATTGGTAGAACTTTTTTCTTCTCTTTTTTCTAAGTAGCTAATGACTTTTATATAAAGATAATATTAAATATAGCCCCATTTCTGTCGTTATGGCCCTCAATATATAAATAATTATGGTAAATTGATAATGAATAACAATACATGACTACTCATAAGTATTACATAGCCCCATCGAAGAGGAGTTCCCGCATATTAATATCTCATATATGATCAAACAATTGCGTACGTGGTGGTCGGCTATTGGCTATGTGATTGTGAGTTTTAATTTTATTAATTCCTTTTAATTAAAATTCAAAGTTCTGACTATCAAGGTATAATGGTACATTCCCTATTTTAAATTGAGTATGTGTTATAATAAGAGAAAATAGGATCTATATTAAAATCAACCTATGTAATTGCAAATGAAAGATAGCCTTTAGAAATTGAAAGACCAATAAGACTCATGTCAGATTAATTACTTGTAATTCATCCTTTTTAATAATTAGACAGTTACGAATTAATAACCAAAATCAACAAACACACACACTCACAATCAGGGTGAGGGACGTACAAAAAGATGGATATATTAAATATTTGGATTTGAGTTGTCCAAACATAATTTGGCCCTGAAGAATTATGACTAGGTAGGGACTACCAAATCCTAGGGGTGTAAATGAGCCAAGCTATTCGCGAGCTATTCGGGGCTCGGCTCGGAAAAAGCTCGTTCGAAACTCGATTCGATAAGCAAACGAGCCGAGCTCGAGCCCGATTTCGAGCTCGATAACTTTATCGAGCCGAGCTCGAGCCTGGGGGTGTTCGGCTCGTCAGGCTCGCGAACAGGTTCGGATTCGTTTGTTCACGAACATGTTCGTGAACATGTTCGCGAGCTTGTTAATCGAACATGTTCGCGAGCTTGTTAATCGAACATGTTCGCGAACCTATTCGCGAACAGTTAATCGAGCTATTTAATCGAGCCTAATCGAGCCTTACATGCAAAAAAATAAAATATTTGTTATAATGCATATTATTTAATACATCAAGAACCAAAAGTCTAGAATACAATATATAGAAAATATAACATATGCTCATTATATAATCCAATGCTAATTTTTCACATAATGATATATATAATCTATCCTAATATGTGATATATGTATATATATATATATGAGAGTATATCAATATTATCAACATACTCTAGCCAATAGGTAGAAATATGAATATAGGAATATAAAATATACATATATATTTATATGAGTTATTTATGAAATATGCCCTCTTCTATAACATATAAATGAGAAGTGCCCTCTTTTGTAAAAGTCTATGAAAAGTGCCCAAAAAGACTATTTTGCCCATGATTAAAATGCTTAATTAAGGACAAATTTCTCTATTACATATATGGTTAATTATAATTAGTATTTCAAAATGATTTCAATTAATAAGATGCTCAAAATAATTTAAGATGGTAATAAAAAATTAAAAATTTGGAAGGTTTTCATTTTATATCAAAATCTGGTCGATGAATAGTGACCGGGTTTTGATGAATAGTGACCGGGTTTTGGAATAGTGACCGGGTTTTGGCGACTGAATTTTTGGTTTTTACGACTGGGTTTTTATAAACATATTTGAGCATATTATTTATTGAAATTAGAACATGTTGATCATTTATTTGCATGTTTTGAGTTAAAAATCTTGGCATTACACAGCGCTTCGAAAATGGTATCAGAGCCCTAGGTTTATTAAGGAATTATATTTATTTATTGCATTTAATTATTTCCTAACGGAGGAGACTCCAAGAGAAAATATGGATCCGGACGCTTGTCCGAGATGCTTTAGTTACAGGAATTTTCTCCAACTATTGGAGATTATGGACAGACAACACCAAGAGAAATATCTCTTTTGGTCCAACAAGTTAGATGAAGGGACTCACGGTCCTTTATCTACCACCGAGAAATCGAGTATCCTCTCCATGATGAGTAGATACCAAGATCTACAGGTAGCAAACCTCTTACTTCAAGGAGAGGTACACCAACAAATGGAAATGGGACATTCAACCCATTTCTAATGAGTCAAGACAGGAGGGAGTTCACTCCGGTCTTCCGAGAAATCGACCCCGATATATCAAAATTCTCGGTTGATTTAAGGGAGATCCAGAAGATGGTACAAAATTATGGCAGCCGCCTAATTAATGTACCCCAAGAGATAAAAAGAATATCAAGTCAACAAGATGAGATCCTAACCATCTTGCAAGATATTCAAAGTCGAGTTGGCCAATTGGAGAACAGATCTCTTCCCGAAAGAAGGAACCGGATGCTATTCCCCGAAGGGCCAAAATATCCTCTACCCGTTAAGGATAAAGGAAAAGATCCTCAAGTGGAAAGATATGTACGATTATTTCAAGGGGAAAAATCATGAGTAACCTTGAAAGAATCGGACTTGAAGATCTACAAGAGTTAGCAGAATCTTTTGCTAACATGAAAATGGTTGATCTCAAGATGAACCAACACCAGGTGGCGCACATCAGGGAGGGAAACGCTGTTGTACCATTAAATCAGCAAGTACCACCACCACCTGAAGAAGTCATGAGAGAAGCTCGTGATTTCCATGCTGGACCCTCATATACCTCGACGGTACCAGACGAAGCCATACTGATGGAGAGAACCAGAAGGAGACGACAACCCCGAATCCAAGATTCACCGGTTGGAAAGGCCACCCTGGATCCCATCCATCCATATGGCGTAATGCTTGATCTTGATGAAGTCAGTTTCAAAGATCGAGAATCAGTGATCAAGGAGTGGGGAGGAGCAATGCGGATTGCAGCAGCTACTCTCGACGTTAACAAAGAAGGACTGGTCAAGATTCTTGAAACCAGTCTCACAGGCGTAGTAAAAATCGCCTGGGAAGGATTACACCTCGAAGTAAGAAATTAATGCTTCGAGGTGGAATCCTACTCGGAGATTATCCGAAGAATGAGTGTCCTCTTCAAGGACCATTTCATAGGAGAAGGATATTACGAGGGATTCGATAGAGAGAAAAGAAGAAAGTATCTATTGGCGTTATATAATCTAAGACTCACAGTCTTGGATCCAAAGGCGCTCAATAAATTTCTTCAACTCTTTACGATCTACCAGCATCAGTCAAAAGCTGATGAGACTATCGCGAAGGAAATTTTCTTCTTAAAATTTCCAAGCCCATGGAAGGAGATGATGATAAGAGATTATATCCCCAAGGGCAGTGACAGCATCGCCAAGAGGATGTCTTATGTACATCAAAAGCTTTCAGAGTGGTGTCAGCAAGCCACTGCTCAGAAAAACCTGAAGAAGCTGCGAAGAATCAACAAAGCAGCTCACCTTAACTGTGAAGATAATGATCTTCCAGTTGTTATTGGAGGCGAGCCATCAATAACCAAAAGACGAAAGAATAGGTACCAAACCTATTCCAAAGAAAGAAATCCAAGAGGAAGATCTTGGAAGCCAAGGACGATGTGGTCTAGACAGAAGGCTAGATCATACAAAACTGGACAAAGAAGCGGACCAGCTAGAAGCAGGGGTTCGTTCCAAGGATCCAGTTCAAGAACTCCAGCAAAGAAAACTTTTAGAAAAGCTCATACCAGAGCTAATGAAAGTTTTAAAGATTGTAATTGCTGGACCTGCGGAGCCAAGGGGCATATTTCAACAAATTGCCCAGATAACGAGCAGAGAGGCATGCGAAGGTTCGAGTCTACTCCGGACATCGAAGATGCCATATACTACCAAGAATTGGTTCAAGTATACCAGTTTGAAGATATACCCTCCGACGAGAGTATATATGAGCAAGAAGAGATTCTTAGTAGGGATGGAGATTCTGATGGATCTACAGAATCTTCACACTGAAGCTGAGTCTTGTCATCAGGAGAAAGAGGATCGAACTGGATTTTCCAGTCGAACGATGATCTCGCCAAACCTGATCGACAAAATCATGAAGAAAACCTTGAACATTCAGAAGTATCAAGGTTTTAATGCCAGCAACCTAGACAAAGTTCTAAGGAATTTCAGTTTGGGAAGAAGGAAACATCATATCGTCTACGGAATCACTAGACGAGAGATGTCGCTTCCGATCGAGTTTACGGGGAATCAAGTGGAGATGCAATTGATTCCAGCAAGCGACATACGTGAGGATTTGGAGAAACTTAAACCAGAAATTGCCGAAAAGATGAGATGGATTCATATCGGGGCAATTCAACTGGTTCTCAAATCCATGATGTTCACAGGAATTGATGCTCCAATCGACATAGCCATAGGTGATAGGAGAATCAGAAACCTACAAGATTCGGTGATGGGAACCATCACGGGGAATCTTTGTGCAGGCCAAGTTGTGGGGATTGTATATCCTAAGATTGCATACAATCTCAACGACTCGGGTTTCAGTAAAGCTCTGACGCTATATCAGGACTTCAAGAGGAAGGAGTTATTGGATGAAGAGAATACACCTTATTCGATAACATATCAGATTTCGTATGCACTTTCCAACTCCCATCATACGGAGTTATTCTTAGGAAAACCTTTTATCGAAATACCTGATATCTTCAAGAAGGTGACTACAGCAATTGGTCCCGATAGAATGGAGATTCCACAAAGGAGGGAGGTCAACATTCGAATTCAAGAGAGGCCAGTCATAAGACATGATCAAAGTCTTAAGATAAGCTCAGGAAGACTATCCTTCCAAGGAGATAGAATTATATCTCAACCCTTTGGGAGGAAACTTATACAAGAAAGTCAGCCCCAATTCCCAGGGAATCCTCAGGTTTCAGTCAATCTGAAATGTCCAGAGGGATGGAGAGGGATGACAACCAGATTTGATGCTACAAGATGGGAAAATAACTTTCCATGTAGTGTCTTATATTATCTCCAGCAGCCGGAGGTTAACCATTACAATGGAACCCTTGACCTAGGGGGTTTTATGGTAGAGGTTAAAGGCAGAGCAGGACGAGAAGATCATCTGATCCTAGGGCGGGATTTTTTGGAAAGATTCAAGCCCTGGAAACCGATGGACCAAGGGATGATGATTACGATAGAAGAAAGACGACTCCTAATCGTATGACAAGTCCTTTCTCGATATACATTCCAGTGGGAGTGTTATATGAAAAATATAAGGCAGAGTACTTCTCGGCCTATATTGATTCAGGTGCAGGCATATGCACAGCAAGAAGGGGAATTTTCCCAGAAGAAGTTGAGGATGTTTTACCTCAAATTGCTGGCCGGGATTTCTCTAAAAGAGTTTTACTCTTATCCAAAGGAGTAAAAGAAGTGGAAATATTAATTGGAGGAGCGGGACAAACACCTTGGTATAAGGTTAAAACTCCACCGATGTATTTTCATGATACGGGAGCTGATGTTCTGTTAGGAAATAATTTCCTACAGATGTTCAAACGATACACGCAGGACAATGAGCGAAGAAGATTAGTGTTCACAACCAATTGTGAGCATAAAATCATTGTTCAGAGACTGAGGAAGGCGTTTAATCGACAGATTCCCGTAGCCTTTCGCAGCAAGCGTGGTGATATGAATGATGAAGGCAAACTTCGTCATCCAAAGATGAAGGATCAAAGAAGATTTAGCGAAGCAGTGCTTAGCTGCATCCGGGAGGATGATCTTCAAGAGGAGGAAATCCAGATCCTTAAAGCAGCTTTGATTTCTAACAAAGAAATTAGGGTTGAAATGCAGGTGTCCCTTGCCGATGTCAAAAGGAAGATCTCGAGATGCTACAATGAGAATCCTTTGGCCTGGTGGGAGAAGAACCAACTCAAAGCAACCTTAAAGGTGAAGCCGGAGAGGGTGCATGAGTTTGTGAGATTCAGACCTATCCTGATGAACTTGATTGATCAGAAGGATATGAGAATTATTATCAAGGAACATCTTGATATGAAGTTGATCGAGCCGGCTAGTTCACCTTACAGTAGCCCTGGGTTTCTGGTAAGGAATCATGGTGAGATCAAGCGAGGTAAACCTAGACTTGTCATTAATTACAAAGGGATTAATGATATTCTAGAGTTTGATGGATATTTTATTCCAAGTAGAGATCACCTTATTAACTGCATACGCAATGCTAAGGTCTTCTCAAAGTTTGATTGCAAGTCAGGATTCTACCAGATTCGCATGGAGGAAGAAAGCAAAAAACTTACAGCTTTCTCAACACCACAGGGGCATTTTGTTTGGAACGTAATGCCAATGGGGTTAGCTAATGCTCCCCAGATTTTCCAGAGAAAGATGGATAATCTTTTTAAAGATTATTTTTCTTTTATGTTTGTCTATATTGATGATATACTTATAACATCAAAAGATATGGATGAACATATCAAACATCTTGATTTATTTGCAGATGTTTGTTATAAAGAAGGATTAGTGCTTTCAGAGAAGAAGGCAGTAATTGCGACCCAAAAAATGGAGTTTTTGGGAATAGAGATCGATGAGTCTGGAATAACTTTGCAAGATCATATTGTGAAGAAGGTCCAGGATTTTCCAGAAACATTAAAAGAGAAGAAACAACTTCAGAGTTTTCTGGGAGTTGTTAATTTCGCAGGAATGTTTATCAAAGATCTTGCGAAACACAGGAAGGTCTTTAGTAATCTACTAAAGAAAGATGTTCCGTTTATATGGACGGAAGAACATCGACAGGGAATGAAAAAGCTAAAGGAGGAATGTAAAGATCTCCCAAAGCTTTCTATTCCACAGGATGAGGATGATCTGGTCCTCTATACAGATGCGAGTGATCATTGGTGGGCAGCAGTCCTCATGAAGATCACTCCTTATGGAGAAGAACCTTGCAGATATTGTAGTGGTTTATTCTCAGAAAATGAGGCCATCAGATGGCATATCAACGAGAAGGAATTCTTTGCAGTAGTAAAGGCTTTTAAAAAATGGCCTTTATTTTTATTAGCAAAGAAATTTACTTTAAAAGTTGATAATACACAGGTTAAAGCTTTCCTAAGAAATAACATAGCATCAAAACCTGAAAATGCTAGGTTACTTAGATGGCAAGCTTTATGTCAATATTATATTTATGATATTGTCGTGTTAAAATCTCATGAAAATATTCTTGCAGATTTTCTGACAAGAGATGGAGCCAGCTGAGGTTAGATCCATCATGCTAGCCCAAAAGCATCTCCGAGAAAATTTGGAAATGCTCTTGGAGGAATGGGACGAGTGCGTTCTCCATGCCGATCAAATGGGGAAGATGCAAGCTACCGATAAGACGAAAGTCTCTGGTAGAATACGAGCCAGTATGCTGACCAGTACTCAGTTATGGTCGGCTCTGGAAAAGCCAATCCTGCGGGCTTCCAGAAAACCTCTGGAGATAGCAGAGTTTCGTGTTCCGGCACCTAAACCGGTAGATGGGGATTCAAATACCCCTCTAGCAAGTCCTAAGCTGGTGGAGTCTGAACCACTAGCCCAAGGAAATGATGATGCTAAGACTTTACCGTCTGAACCATCATGTCAACCCTCCACCTCTGGGGTAAAAGAGGGAGAGATTAGCCTCAGGCCTATGACAGGCAAATCTGAGTCTAATACTAATTTGATTATTTTCTCTTCTGCTGAACAGGCTTATCAAGCGAGCTGGGAGAAATTACTCACAAGAGCAGGTATTAATCCTAGTAATACCAGGATTGATGGCTCGGGGAAATATCCAAGGGTATGGATGCTGCCCGGATCAAAACCCCAAGATGTCAAGCAGTGGTATGAATTTGGGGCCCTTGCCTCAGTTTATACTACGTCCCCAGCGTTTCCTGAACTTAAAGGTCTACCCCGATGGATCCAGGAAGCGGTTTATGATACCTGGGCAAATAACGAACAACTTTGCCGAGGTGATACATTGGAGCTGTATTTCATAAGTGCAGCCCCAGAACCTGCAGGAAAGGGGAATCACGAAGCCTTCCATTACATAAGGCTACGAAGACCCCGAATGGATGCCTTCAACCAAATCAAGGCACCAACTAGTGAAATTCCAATGATCGCCGCAATCTCAGATGATCAAATAACAACAAGGCGAGCATGGGGATTATGGGTCTGTCTTACAGAGATGGACAAAGTCAAGTTTCCATTCAAGTTCTTTCAGAACTCAGCGAATGGATCATTCCTGTTAAATACTATGACAGGGAAGACAACCAAGTTTGCAAAAGAGGCTTTTGAGAGAAAAAGAACTCTTCTGTGGGAAAACAAGATGGCGATGAGTAAAGAAACCCATCGCAAGTTTTGCAATATGGCTCATGTTGGCCATTGGGCGTCCAGGATATGTTCAGATTGTCCAGCCCAACGTGAACCTGAGTTCGGAAAAGGCTTCTTACCTAAACCAGATAAGAAGAAGTTTCGAGCCAACGAGTATGAGGAGATGAAGACTCCTCCAAAAGGAAAGGCTCCAAGGGGCCCTCCAAAAAAGACAGATGGCCGACAGAAATAAAGCGGTCATGTGAGGATAAAGCAGAAGATGCCTTCAGAAAAAGAAAGCATCTGATAAAGCAGCACCCACCAAAAAGAAAACGACAATGGTGGGTGGAAGAAAAAGACGTTCCACCATAAAAAGAATCGTCGGTGGAATAAAGTTAAAAGGACGGACCACTAAATTCAAAAGAAGGGGTCCGACCACTACAAGATGTTTGCGTCGGCAGCCTTATCAGGAACCAGCTTCACGTGAAGAAGCATTATAACAAAAGATAAGGAATCTGAGGCAATAATGGAGGAATAGGAGGCTTCCAGCTTCCTATATAAACAAGCATTTGGAGAAAGGGAAGATCATCGAAAATTCTCCTACTTCTCTCTAACAATAAACATTGTAATCTTTCATCTTTCTAGTTTATGATAGTAGTTCTCGCTACCATAGGTAGCTAAACAAGTTAGTCTCCTCCCTAAAGGAGATTAAATTAGTATGTAATATATATTTATAATTCCTTAATAAGATTTGGGCTTTTGTTCATCATCTTCTAGATTTATATTTTCCTTATTTTTACCAACATATATACTTATACGCCCCGGGTAGGAAACGAACGAGGGCTGTGCTGTGAGCTGTTGAAGGAGTCTGCGTCTGGAATCCATAAGGTGCTCCTGGTGGTTGGACGAGGTCCCTAAAACTTCCGGTGGATACGACCCGACAGCTTATCGGTCAAAGAAGGTATAAACAGTTGGTATTAATATTGAATTTATACGGAAGCATGATGGGCTTGATAGAAATGCATGATTTTCTCTATTTGAAGTATTAATTAGTTTTAACTATATGGTTATTGGATAAATTTTGTTAAGAAAGGGTATTATGGTCCAAAACACATAATTTGGGTACTTTTAATAGAGTTTTACAAAATAGGATAGTTTTCAATTTTAGTTACAAAAGAGGGTATTCTTCATATATAGCCCTATTTATATTTATATCAATATAATTTAAAGTTTTCATGTATTAATAATATATATATATACACACACACACACCATATTATTGTAAAT
This sequence comes from Leonotis leonurus, assembly GCA_026898415.1. NCBI lineage: Eukaryota > Viridiplantae > Streptophyta > Magnoliopsida > Lamiales > Lamiaceae > Leonotis > Leonotis leonurus. The sequence goes on from JAPKLX010000032.1 coordinate 1,671,434, forward strand.
ACTCATTCAATCAATAATGTCTTTTGAATTACTATATCATTATATCATC
>JAPKLX010000032.1:1671492-1691123 GCA_026898415.1 Leonotis leonurus
AATGTCTTTTGAATTACTATATCATTATATCATCTAACATTTCATTTCATAGTCTACTATAATATAGTATGATATATTTTATATGTATATCTAAGAATAAGACTATAAATCTTGAATACTTAGCCAATAGGTAGAAATACTAATATAGAAATATAGTAATACATTATAATATAGTATATACTATATCATTATATATAATGATAATCATTCAATCAATATATAATGTCTTTTTAATTACTATATCATTATAGTCTAAGAATTAGACTATAAATGTTGAATACTTAGCCATTAGGTAGAAATACTAATATAGAAATATAAAATATACATATATAGTAAAGTTATATATATCATAGTTAAAATATACATATCATTATAAATTATAATATATTGTATATGTATACATCTAAAGACTAAAACTAAGAGTATATAGAATAAACGAGCTCGAGCTCGAGCTCGTATTGGTATGATCTTGAGCTCGAGCTCGAATATAACACTAATTCGAATATTTAACGAGCCGAGCTCGAATCGAGCTCGAGCTCGAGCTCGTATTGGTATGATCTTGAGCTCGAGCTCGAGCTCGAGCTCGAATATAACACTGATTCGAATATTTAACGAGCCGAGCTCGAATCGAGCTCGAGCTCGATATTTATGTCTCGAGCCGAGCTCGAACAAAAATATTAAAGCTCGGCTCGAGCTCGAGCCGAGCTCGAACATGCCATAATATAAACGAGCCGAGCTCGATCAGGCTGATATTCGGCTCGGCTCGGCTCGTTTACACCCCTACCAAATCCGGCCACCAACTAACATGATCAAATAACATCTTTTGTTGTATTCAGGCCCCACTCAATCAATATCGAAACTCCGTATTAATTATAAAATTAAGTTCTTATATTTTGTTAATATTACTTAAAAATATTCTAAAATATTTTTGGATAAACGATATTTTTTATGTTATTAGGATGTTGTAAAGTGACAAAAAAATAGTTTTTGTGACGAATTATGTTATTAGGATGTTGTAAAGTGAAACAAAAAACTTTTGTGATGAAGAATATAATCAAATTTTGATTGTTAAGTATAGAGAGATTTAAATTGCTTGTGAGTAAATAGAGTGAAATTTTAATGTAAGAGACGTTGCCTTGAATATTGGGTTAATCTTAAAAAATTTTGGAAAAGAGAAAATAAAAGGAAGAATAAGAAAGGAAGAGATTAATAAAAATTGAGCTGTTGTGTTTTTGTTACCTTCTCCTACATGTGATATTTCTTATTCTCAAAAAGAAGATTTTTTTACACATTAAAATTTTATAGACCCACCAAACCCACATTTGGGCCCCTTATTTTTTGGGGTCCAATTATGTATAATATGATGGACAGCCCAATAGTTGGGCCTGATTGTATTTAGGAAGAGTGCTCAAGAAATTTTAAATATGTACAACCCCACTCTCTTCCTCCCTCGTCACCTCACAAGTCCATCTCCAAACATGTTGAATTGAGGATTAACCCATAACAAAATAAATAAGCTGTGTATAAAGGTTCTAAAATATTGGAGTTTATATCTTTGTTGCAATGACATGAGGTTGTCGATTAGTTCTTATCCGAGGTCTGGCCCGTCAGAACTCATGCAAAATAAGTCCGGAGAAGTGGTCGTGGTTCTACGAGAAGTTTCAAAATTTTCCAAATGTCAAATTTCGGTTTTGGTCCCCATCCCGAAAAATTCACGATTCGGGTCGAGATCGGAAAATTCAAAAATCTCAATCGCAAATTATCACCTTTAATATTAATCACAAAATTAAATTAAATCATTTAAAATTGAAATTTTAAAAAAATAATATATTAAAATTTAATTGTGAAGTATAAAATGTGAGATAAAAAAGTGAGACACTAAATATCATTTCTCAAATATTGTGGGTTGTGAGACATCTACATTGAGGTGGATTATCTCATCATGACCAACGAAAGTGGTGGTGGCGTGGCGGTGGGAAAGCGAAGCGATCGGATGAGTGGTGGTAGAGTGATGCTTGTTGGGTTGGTGGTGGGCGGGATTATGGGTGACAATTTGGGATCAAAACTTTAATTTTGAATTTTTTTTGAAATTTAGAATTTTGAATCTTGATTGAGACTATTGTAACTTTTACTTTCATAGACATTCAGGACTCCTAAAGTTTTGATTGCGTATTTTCTTAAAAATTCACATCTTTTTTGGTCTTGTTCGTGAAATTCGGGACTTCGGGAAATTTTCATCTAGACTAGAATCGGAATCAAGATTTAAAAAAATAAATTTTAAAATTCAAGACTCCCAAAATTCCGAATGTGACCAAATTTATAAAATTGTTTAATTTGAAATCGGTACTTCAAGACTTCGGGACAAGTAGCCGATACCTATTCAATTCTAGGTGGGGATGTAATATTATTTTGTGTTTTGTTTAATTAATTTCATTGAAGGTAGGAAAGTCTTTGAATTAAAAAAAATAGTTATAATTTACCAAAATTAAATGGACATATGGAGGTAACATGACATGTGAGAATACTGGCAACCTTTTCTATTCGTTAATCATCTGTGAAAACTAAAATAAATTAGAGGGGAAATACCTTCAAATGCATAAAGTAGTTTGCAATGTGAGGTGTGTGCCGATGAGTGATTACATGATTTTTGCAGAATCGAAAGATCACAGAAATGAAGACATGTAATTAAAGAAAAAATAATTGATGCGATAATTAAAGAGGTTATTTACCGGTGTTTGAGATTGTACAGATCTGGCAGAAATTCATAGGCCTAAAAGATGTTCTCATGAGTATTTTGGGCTTAAAAACTTTTGGGCTCATAATATTGGATAAATTTATACTCTGTATTAGAAAGTTATATTTGAAGGATAAAATGCATGCTAAAAAACACTCCCTCATCTCTAGTCAATCGTTTCAGAACTGAAAAAAATAACAATATAAATTTATTGTATTTTTAGAGAAAAATTAATAATATAAAAAATGGGTCGTATATTATTAAAATTATATTTTTTTACTTGGAGAGAAAACATTATTTTTTGGATATATCCCACCTATTCTCCCAAATATTAATTTTTTTTAGTAAAAGTTAAATTTTACAAGAAAAATAATAAGAAACTTGCATCATAAAAAGTCATTCTTAAAAAAATTCGAAAAAGTTGAATTCTCCTGCAATATCTATTCTTTTATTGTCATGCATTTGAAAAGTAAGGTATAAAAAAATATATTTAAAAAAATTGATTATATGTATAATTTGTCGGAACAAATTTGAAGTGAGAATATAAATCCTGTACATCTTGGAATTTGAAAAAACACTAAAGTATACTAGTAATTTCACATATTTTAAATAAAATATTTATTATTTATATTATTTTTGTCCCCTAAGCTTAATGTCTGGCTACGCTAGTGGGTATGCGCAAAGATTTAAACTAGAATTTTGGGTTGTCCTATTGTCTGAATCCCAATTGAAGACGATGAATAATTATACGAAATAAAATATGATGATAGAACTACATCACACGCAACCAAACGCAAATTTTCATCTCTAATTCCACTTAATTGTTATAGGATTTCTTAGTTGAAGCCGTCAAGACAACTCAAAAGTCATTCAAGTGAAGCGATCACGTCTATATGTAAAATTACACTTATTTTACAACCAAAATAATAATAATATTAATAATAATAATAATACAATAATGATGTTCCAAGTCAATGTCAACCCACCCCGTAAAATTTCAGTTAATTTCCTATCATTCTTTAAAAAATATAAAAATAGATTATCAAGTGCTTTAACAATATATATGTATAAAGGAGAAGTTGGCGGAGTAGTACTATTGTATACTACTACTAATAGATACTATATCATACATATGTAATATTTGGACAAGACATGAAAACATATGCTATTGTGCTTATTGTGTGTGGCTCTGTCGCCGCAGTAGTGCTGATCTTGTGTTGTCTCTGCAACGATCGTCGGAAAAAGAAGCGGCCTGCCCTCGTGACCTCCGTCAACACCCCTCGTCCTCCGCCGCAGCCGGTGTATCGTGACGTGGAGAGAGGGGAGAAGCCCAGAAGCAGTGGAGCCAAGGATGGCGGCATGGTAGTTCTTGGAGCAGGTGCCGCTGTTGCTGCTGCAGCTGTTGTTGTCACTGCAAGTAGTGGCGGCGGCGGGGATTCCGGAGGTGGTGGTGACGGTGGGGGTGGCGGCGGTTGTGGTGGTTGTGGAGGAGGCTGCGGGGGCTGTGGAGGTTGAATATTAATTAAATACTACTATAATCCACTATGTGAAATGATGAGAAGTTTAAAGCACTTGTTCTAATAATGCAGTGTCTGCTTATTTTATCTTTTGATTCCCACACTTTGTGATGTATATTGTGCTCCGAAGACATTTTTCTTCTTTTTCTTTTTTAACTAAGTCTTGTTTACTGAAGCCCTCCAGTCCAGTATACTGCTGCAGTTTCTTTATCTTAATTAGATTATCAAACACTACACTATAGAAATAATAATATTATTCATTAGTCAATCCCAATCAAAACGAATAATATAAATTGGAGGATATGTAAAAATAGCCACAGTAGGGGAAATTTTAGTTTATTTCCTTTAGATATCATCGGACACAAGAAGATAAATCAAGACTTCAGTTTGTTACTAATTATGATTAAATTGAAGAACCTTTTGTAAACATATAATACTATACATATACTTAGAAAAAGGAGAAATATATGCAACTCTTCTTGTTCTTTCTGAAACTACAGCTCCAGCAATAGAACTCTTGTGTCCTACAATATGGCACAGAATACTGAAGCAACTTGAAGTGGTAGAGACTGCTTATGCTCATCCTCGTCACCTCCACCTCCATACTCAGCAGTGCCAAATGCAGTGACTGAGGATTTCATAATAAACTGACCTATTCCTGTTATCATCAGAGCTCAATTCCATGCTTTGTAAATATTGAGATAAGACGTAAGACGAAGCGGCAAAAGCAAAACCATGGACAAGTCTCAACAGAAATAGTTATATTCTTCAATCTTCAGAAAACGCAAAGTGTGTTAAATCTCGTAAGGTGGGAAATAGTCAGCAACTGTACAATCTAAATGTTTCATAGCAAGATTAACTGTCCCCAGGGTAGTTTTGATATCTTCAAAATTTACATGAGATTGATCTCCTGAAAGGAACAACTTGACCTTGTCCTTCACTGTAATCCAACTGCAACCTGGAGTCTTTTGTATGCCTCTTAACCTTTTGGACAATCTCATTTGTTCTTCTTCTCTCCTCTTCCCTGTAGTGCTATACATATCTGACAACACAACATATGGAGTAGCATTACTTGGTTCAAGCTGGAAGAGGTTTTGAGCTGCAAGTTCTGCAAGATCAAGATGCATGTGATTCTGACTTGCACCAAGAAGAGCACCCCAAACTCCAGCATGAGGCTCAAATGGCATTGACTTGATCAATTCTAGGGCTTCATCAAGAAGACCAGCTCTACCAAGCAAATCAACCATGGAAGCATAATGATCCGGACCAGGTTCAATAGCAAATAAGGCCCTCATGGATTTGAAGTAATGCAATCCCTCTTCTACGAATCCTGCATGGGTGCAAGCAGAGATAACACCCAGAAAGGTAACTTCAGTAGGACTCAGTCCTCCATCAACCAATCGTCGAAAAAAATCAAGTGCTTCTTCTCCATGTCCATTATGGGCTAATCCTGTAATCATTGAATTAAATGAGATGGTGTTGGGGTTTGTGATGGATTGGAATATCTTGTTGGCATCTTCAACAGATCCACATTTTGAATACATTGACACAAGGGAATTTTGGATGGATACATCATGCTCCATACTCATTTTGATCACACAAGCATGTATCTGAAGACCAAGGCTTAAAGATGCCAAACTTGCAGAAGCACTAAGCAAGCTACTATACGTATGAGGGTTAGGCTTGACTCCATCCCGGATCATCTGACTGAATCGGCGAATAGCCTCTTCGTGTTCCTCATTAGTTACAAATCCTGAAATAAGAGCTGTCCAAGCAACATCATCTGGTTCAGTCATCTTGCTGAATAAATCAGCACATTTTTCAGTTAAACCTCGGTTGGAAAATCCAGTAATTAAGGTAGTCCATGAGACTGAATCTTTAAAATTCATTTTCTTGAAAAGTTCAGTCGCCTCATCAAGCATTCCAGCTTGAACGTAACCATGAAGAAGGACATTCCAAGAAACTAAGTCTTTCTTACTTGTCATGTCGAACAATTTCCTTGCTTCATTGATAAAGCCAGACCTTGAGTACATTCCAATGATTGAATTAGCAAGGAACACATCATACTGAAACCCCAAATGTGACAAAAGGCCGTGCACTTGAAAACCTTCTTTATATCTACCAATTCTACCACAAGAGTCAAAAATCACAGTTAGTACGGTGGGTTCAATTCCTACATCACCTTCCCTTCTCATTCGCAGAAACAACTGAAAGCCATCCTCAAAACGACCAGCTTTCATGTATCCATCAATCATGGAACACCAAGTAAACTCATTTTTACTTTCCTCCATCAAATCAAACAACTCCCTAGCCTCGTCAACTCTTCCTCTCTTACAAAATCCATCCACCAGAGAGCTCCAAGAAACAACATTTTTCTCCTTCATGCCGTCAAAAATCCTAACAGCCTCCTCCAGTTTCCCAAGCTTCAGATACCCATTCATGAGCACATTTGAGCAGAACGGATCCCTCCACTCTAACGGCATAGTAGCATATAACTTCTCAGCGTAATCAAACCAACCCACATTAACCAGACCCATAACCATCGCCGTGTACGATACAGCGTTTCTCATCGGCATCCTTAGGAATAACCTAAAAGCCTCTCCCACACCATCCGATCTATTCATATTCCTCACGTAAGCCGTGATCATGGCATTCCACGTTGCCACAGTCTGTTGAGGCATTTCCTCAAACAGTTTCCGGGCAGTTGAAAGATCACCATTGTTGGCGTAGGCAGAGAGCATGGCGGTGTAGGTAACAACACTTTTCTCCGGCATGCGGTGGAACAAAGATTCAGCCTCGGCAATGTTTCCACTTCGGGCATATTTTGTTATCTGACTGTTGCAATGTACAACAAAATTGCTGGTTTTGTGAATGGATTTTGATACGGTTTGTGATGCCGGAGTTGAATATGGTCGTTGAAGTGCGAGGCCAGTGTGTGCTTTATGACGGCAGAGTGATTTACGCAGATAAAGATAACAAGTGAACTTATTCGCCACCAGCATCGCCGCCGCAGAGAAATATTTGTATAAATTGTATTAAAAATGGTTCCCCTTCCCTATTTACAGGATCATCGTTTCAGCAGTCTTATTACCATCGATATATTATATACTCCATTTGTTTTTTTAAATGTGATAGACCTTTCTTCTTTTTGTTTTTTTCTTATAAATACCACTTTCTTATTCAAATAAAAATATTACTTATCTTCCATGGTGAGATTGGATAGAATGTCATGCATATAGAACAAATAAAAATAAATAAATAGAAAATTATGAAAATGCATGACCAAATTGGTTAGTCAACCCCAAGTGGTGACTTTTTGTTAAAAAATAAATAATTTAATAAAAAATTAGATGGATAAAAAGTCATTCAAAGTCACTAATGAGTGTGGTCTAAGTTGATCAACAATTTTCCACACTTAACAACCATTTTTTTAATTTTCATGCTAAAAATAAGTGGTCACATTTAAGTGAACGGATGATGGAGTTTTATCGTCTACAAAAAAAAAATTTACATTTTATTATTTTTATTGATTTTCAAAAATTCTTGACATTTCAAAAAGGTCACATAAAAACTTTCTTGGTATTGCATTGCATTGTGATGCAATTATAGGTATTATATAATAAAAACTTCACATCTATAAATATTGGTTGGTATATGTGTTACATTAATTGAAATGCATGAAGATTCTAATAAATAAACTGCCCCAAGATGCATTATTCATCGATCACCCTTCTCCCTTATTGTTATGATATCTTTAAAAATTCATGCTTGTTTAATTTATTTAATTTCCAAATATACTAATCTACCTCTTACTTTATTCCTTTATCATTTTACAACTCTCAAAGTTAATTTTATAGTCAGAGATCAAGTATCAACTGTATCTTTTATAGGACCAATTTTTATATTTAACTTAATTATATTATTATAAAATCAATCAGACTGTCTGCGGCAGTGTTAGGATAATTCAAGACAATTTTACTAGTGATTATTTAAATGTTCAATAATTTTGTATATGTGTATGGTAGGATTACCAATGTTAGCTGTCCACGTGGGATACACAATACCAATAGATTACAACTTTTAATAAAATTAATTTCAATTAATTTGAATAATTATATTGAATTAAAATCTGATATTAGGTGAAACATGAGTTACACATGTGTAGCCCATAGTATTCCTCTCAAAATTCAAAAGATACTAAGCTTGCTCTTTTCTGACCTGTTAATCATGTCACAAGATACTAATGTCTAGTTGTTGATGAAAAAAATAAAAAGATTAAAAGTTGAACTCATAATCAAATGTATATCAGTTGTATGTTTACCATACGTGCAAGGAGATACAATATTAAACTTCATTATATAAAAGTTAAATCTTTATTTTTCTTTTGTATACTGCAGTCACTGCCCAATGCCCATTGAATTAGACTCACAATGTTAGAAAATTTCATGACAGTAATTTAATATTTTAATATAATACAGCAGAGGTACATGAATGGTAGGATGATAGGATCACCAAGATTAGCTAGCTGTCCACATGGGCAATGCATAAACCTAAAATATTATTACAAACTTTCTTATTGCTTGAATATCAATATTAATCATCAGCTAAAGTCGGATCTTTAGGTGAAACAACTGCACATGCAAAGTGATGGTAGTTGCGTTGCCCTAGCTCGCATGATTATCCTCCTATAAGTACTGCACTCAACATTCAGAAAGAAAGTGTGACATTTATAATTACTCCATTCCCCTCTATATTTCAAATCTTTCCATATCCTTAGTTTGAATCCCTTTCCACAATATGGCAGCAGTTGCAAGTGAAATCTGCAGCTTTCTTGATCAAAGTTGTGATGATCTGAATGTTGATGAGTTATTAAACATTGATAGTTCAGTGCTTATGTCTTTTCTTGAAGACTTGCAAGAAGAAGAAGGGGGTGAAGTGTTGAGATCTATGATTCAACCCCTTGAACCTCATGAGATTACGAATAAAGAATCATGTTCGGAGACTTACTCCTCAGACTACAGTTTAGAGGAGTGTGGATTGTCTGAAGTGGATGAGTTGGAATGCTGCTCCACATCTCTTGAACATCATCCAGATTTTGAATGGATGGATATGGAGATGGATTATTCGGGTTATTTCATTGGTCGCTTCACAGGAAACACGGTTGAGATTGGAGGATTAGAGGAATATTCACAAGTTTGTTATGGGGTGACCATGGAAGAGGATGACTCAACTGGCCTGTGGCAATAGGGTTATACAGTGCCTGAGTTTTAATTGTAAAAACTGCAGAATATGACTAGTTTTTATGTATCTGGATCAAATATCAACTTTTAATGATGCTGTAGAAAGGCTAAGACAGCCATAAGTTTGTATATCTTAGTAGTGAAAGACTTTCATTGGGTAATCCATTTCTGTGATAAAAATCATCAGTTCAGAACCATACAGAATTTTCTCACTTGATTTGCATGACTGTATATTTTGTTTCTCATTTTTATTAAAATGTGAAGCTTATCATCAATTTTCTTGATTCGTCTGCTGAATATTTATGCATTAGTTCTTGAAATGGCATTGTTTCTGTATGTTAATCACTTCATTTGAGAAAGTAGATAAACTAATCTGCCAAATCAATCTGATGACAGAGCAAGAACTGAAAGTAATAAGTACAAATTATTAACCATAACAAAGGTACACTATTGCACGAGTCATGAAAAGAGTTGCTGCGATACAAAAGAAGATATCTAAAATTTGCACAAACTCTTCTACTGGACAAATTTACATTAATACAAACAGTTTCAATATAACTTCATGTATGCAACTCTTAGATAGTACACTCTCTGCAGATATCAAAAAGAAATTTTACAAACCCTTGTCGATGGTCGCAGATGCAATGTCGGTAGCTTTGAAAGAATTGCTACTGGAGAGGTTTGCTGTCTGAATCCCATCGTTCAACTTCATGGAGTCTGTTGCTGGGGGAGAAATGGCTGAGCTCGGAATGGTCACACCAGCATTTGTAAATCCAGAGTCTATAGATGATGAGAGAGACTCGTCATCTGTGGAATCCGACTCCATTGGCAACATAGCTGGCTCAGCCTTGGGCGATCTTATTTTCCGAGAAAGTGAAACCTTCAACTCACGAGCAGATTTTCCAGCATGTTTCAATATGCTCTTAGCTATATCCTTTGTGTTCCTTTGGTTAGGGCTCTGAACCTCTGGCAAATTTCCTTCAGGCAACTCTTTCTCGTCGCAATTTGGAGTCATGGAAGATGGAGGCAACATGGAGTCATCTATAATAAAATGTACACCACCTTTCTTGGTGTTTGATGCCTGGATGTTAAAATCATCTAGGGGAGATGGCTCGGGTTCTTTAGGGGAGTCGATTACATCAGGATCTTTCTGGCTCCGTTTGAACATTGAACCTATCTTTCTTAACCCCCTCTTAACTCGATTAGATGAAGGTGACTTGTTAGAGTCAGAACTCTCACCAGAGCTGCTGCTTTCATTCTGAACAGAAGTCGATCCACCAACCGAATCACCACCCTCATCTCGAACTTGCCCACTAACTTCATGTTTCTTCATATGTTTGCTCTTCTTCCCCTTCCTTGACTCCCACACTTGTGCAGTCTCACTGCCAGGGCGGTGAATCCAAATCCCAGTCTCTGATTGCCCTTCAATGTCAATTGGGTCGAACTTATCTTTGACTCTTGGTGATTTATCCGATAATATAGATGAGAATGATCCTCTTTGAGAAGAGTCATCCGCGAAGGAGGCTCTCTTTTTGAGAACGTCAATATCTTCTTCATCAGGTGAATCTGTGACCTGCTTTAGTAATAAATGCTTTTAGCAGTAAGAATAAATGATGAAAAACTAGTGTTTCCGGAGAACATCTCCTTCAAGTTAGACGCACTACCTGTTGATCCAAATATATGCATGCTATAGTAATTTTCAATGTACATATTACATTAATCCCAACCTTGATGTTTACTAGGTTTTGACCTATCTAACAAAGACAGTCATGTTGTTAGCGTGTGTTAGCCTAGTGGTAAGAGGTTAATGCTCGAGGCAAAAGGTCTCGGGTTCCAGTCCTTCGTTTCGTGATGCAGCTTTGTAATTCAAATTTAAGGCAATCCAATTTTTGAAAAAGACAGTCATGTTCTAAAGAACTTGCCCACTAACTTCATGTTTCTTCATATCTAGTGATGATATTTTTTTGTGGGAAATTTCTATAAAGAGGTCAAACAACAAGAAACAAGATTAGTTTTCATAGAAACCTATTTATGTGAAGGGATTAAAATCCAGAACATGTTTACACACTAACTAATCACATGTCAGTAAGAATTAAACGCTGTATGTATTTAACTCTATTCATTATCAGTTGATTAAAATCAACAATACATACCAGTTCAAATTAAAACATACTGATTAATGATTTTAACTTATAGGATTACATTTATCAGCTATCTCATCAACACTATGACGAAAGATCAACTGCGTCCCAAAAACATGAAATCTGGTCTAGTTGTTCTACATCAAAACTAATTAGATTTAGCTATACATTTCAAGCTTGTGGTGGTTTTATGTATACATTTCGAGTGGTTTGACTTAGACACTCACAGTTGAATTGAAACCCCTTTGACAATTTATGTGGATCCACAAAATAGCCTCATTTTCATGCATATTCCCTTAGCATGTTTCCTGTTATATTCTTTTTTCTTTACATCACAGAGGACAAATTCGGAGAGTTAATTATTCTAATCAAATAAAAGCTAGCAACTTAATCACGTTTCCAGAAACAATATCTCCCATTGGCACAACAAAATTTGGGCGTAGTATTTCATGCTCAGTATATAGATTACTAAAACTTAATAAGGTCTTCACTTTCTTTAAATAAAATATTACACATTTATAGAACTAACAGGAGATACTGCAGTCTAAACAAATCCAACATTCATTGGGACCATGCACCACAAATCTTACCTAGTCTAATATATGTCTTTATGTCAATTAAAATCCTAGATGAGCACACAATAAAGCTGCATGAATTCAGGTGTATTCCTATAAAAATATAGAGGAAAAAAAAAAGATCCTCAACCCCCTCCTTACGTCTCTCTTTCCTTCACTAGTCCACCAGAAACAGACAAAGCATGAAGCAGCAAAGCCATATGCAGAAGCACCAAACTAATTATAGAGTGAATTTTTTGGTATTGATCTATATTTACATCCTTCCAATAAGGCCAAGTATGGAGAAATCTAGTCTCAAGCAACATAATTTACTATCATCATAATTTAGATCTAAATTCTAGTATATGTTTCCTAATATAGTCGTCAAGGACTTTTACTATCATCATAACTGGCAATTAAAGATATCACCTCATTTTAGGAAATAAAAACTCCATTAATATTAAAGAAAGACGGTGTGAAGTTTAAAAAAAGAGTAGAAGTCCATGAAAATTTGCATGTAGAGGAATACCTTTCCATTTAAGTTGGATACAGTTACAGCAAGATGCAATCTTCCCGTCTTTATATTCTTGAGAGGCAACCACAAGTCATACCTCTGGCCATCCCTATGATCATTGATGTTCACACTGCAATCTCTGCAACAATTGCAAGTCCGTTTAATACAAATTGAAAGCAATAAAGTGGATAAAAAATCTAGCACAACATGAAGACCAATAAGATCATGAAAATTTATTTGGCAAATAATCCGGAAACAAAGTGGTGGTGCACATAACAGTATGTAGCAAATAGATAATTGGCACCCTAAAACAAATGTAAGTTTCCAGCACAAATTAAGCTTCATTACCTTTTTTCCAAACAAAACCAACTGTCATGCAAAGACAGAAAATATGCAATATCTAAGGAAATATCTGACACGGTTACAAAGATAAATAGATAAAGAAAGTAGCAGTATAAGCCTCAGAAATCAAGAAACTAAGTCTCTTCACCAGAAACACAACATCTAAAATAGTAGCATACACATAATTAAGGAACAAAGTGGAAAGAGAACATACCCCATCATGTCGTCAAATACGTGGTCCTTATCACAAACTTCAATAACAAGAATGTTATCTGACTCCCATGTGAAGATAGGAATCTTGAATTCCTCATGCCATTTTGGCGACAAAGTCTTCTTCCGAGTCTTGGTCCGAAATTTATAAGGTCCTATTTGGCCTTTAACATATGGGTCTGCCAAGCCTGAAAATCGAATTGGGTTTGAACCAGTATACCTTGTGAAAATATTTATTAAAAAAAAAAAAAAGACTCAAACTCCAACTAACCATTTAAGTCCGATGGATTCATTTCAGCAGCTTCAAGAATTTCTATAGTAGCAATTGCTAAGGATTCCTTTGCATCAACAGAGAACCAATTTTCTGACATGCAAGAAAACAAGATTAATACAAATATTTCACTCTAAAATATATCTGTATATATTTGTCCCAGTATCCTGTATTCGATCCATAATATGAACCGTTGCACGTGTTTTTAATTTTTCTACAATAGTAGTAGTAGTCGTAACAAGTAAATGGAAAAACTTTTACATGAAGCACTAGTGTATTGAAATGTCAATGAATTCAATGTTAAACAGAACGATAATGTTGGATAGTCACAGAAGCAAGGAACTCAGAATAGCTTTACCACATCAATAGTCATTCTTCATCTTCAGACTGGAAGCAAAGATATATCAACTAAATTTTATATTAAAACTCCACCATATGCTTTTCTAGTCCGCACAAGGGTAGGATCTAAGTTCAATTATTAAGCTGCATTCATATGAAAAAATACATGATGACAATGCTCTGGACAAAAAAAATATTCTCTTGGCAAAATGCTGGATAAAGAAACAATCTCTTGATGAAACATTTTAAGGGAACTTCACTATATAGTAGAGACAGAAAACAACAGGGTCCTAAAATGTATAGTGGTTTAACATCTCAAAATACATGATGATAATGCTCTGGACAAAAAAATATTCTCTTGGTAGAAACAATTTCTTGATGAAATATGTTAAGGGGACTTCACTATATACTAGAGACAGAAAACGACATGGTCCTAAAATGTTTTACAAGCTTTAATTTAGAAAACCCAAATTTACTTAGAAAGAGAGAAAAACTCTCACTTGCATTTGATAACTCAGAGTGCCAACTAAAATCTGAATCTGGAATCCATGGTTGTCGATTTTACGACTTATTACTGAACTTTGAGATGAATGAACTTATGGATTAAGTGACTGATAATGTGTTCTTGTGCGTAGAAATTAAAAGTTCATGCTATCACAACCAATATCAATATGGTTTATTCTTTCTCACTCAACTAAAATTATGAAGGATACAAGTTCTTAAATCAGAAAGAAATACTTCTCATTATCTATTTTATTTTAGTAGAAATACTGAAAAATCAATTTCCCGTGCTTGAATATTAAAAAATTGAGGTTATACAACAATTTGAGATTGTTTTACAATCTCAGTGTGAAATATTATCATACAACACAGGAAGCACCAAATGAAACAAAAATCGGACCCAAGAAGAATGTATTTCTTGTATTTCTGTACCTGGTTGAGGTGATGCAAATTTTTCAACATCAACAACCAGCATATTGGGCTGCAGAAATTACAGAGATTCGTTAGCCCTAAACTTTTAACCAAGAAACAATTCAAAATGAAATACTATTCAATTGTCTATGGCTTAAAATAAATATGAAGTGCAATATCTCACCTCCACTAGAGTTTGTTCAAAGACGACAGCCAGAAGATTATCCTTACAGAAAACAGATATTAGCATATTACGCTAAGCTAGAAAATAAAAGTCTCTCTGTGTGCAGAAAATTGTGAAGTAGTAACTGAGCTATTGTACTTACTATCCAGCCAGCTATCCCAGGAAGTTCTGTAACATCAAGACCATGAGTGAATATAGGCTTCACAGTCATCTGAAAATATGGTGGTGCAGAAAAGCACACACGCAAGCGACTAATAAAAGGCCATCCACTCATGAACTTAACCCCTACCAATACCTGCATGAAACATCTTCATAACTTATTTTAACACAGAAAATATGAATGATCACAATGTCAAGTAGCTTTATCTCACCTTTCCCTCAACATGCATTCCTAACATATGCAGTTTTGTCGACATTCCAAAACCCAATCTCTTCCTCAGTTTAGCACCAAGTATAGCACTCATATCATCAGCGGTACGAAAATTCATTCCCAGTTCCAGAACCTGCAGAAGATTAACATGAGCATCAGCTTGTCAGGAGCTCCAGAATAATACAGTAAAACATAGTCAGCGTCACTAACCAAGTGGTCATCACCATTGGAATGACGGAGAACTCTCATCTCAGTAAACATTGGAGGGGATCTTCCCAAATAAAGATGTTGAACCTCAACATCTTTCTGTATGTAGACAAGACAGAATTATCATTAAGAGAAGCGAAATCAAATTGGGCAGTAAGCACCATGCCCTCCAAAACACACAGTACAAACAGAACTACACTAAAACTAAAATCATAAGGAACATAACAATAAATCAAAATTAACCACGTTAAAATTTGGGAGTTGTTTCAAAGTCATACCACTGTCCAAGGCTTGTACTTTTTTAAGAACCACGGGAAAATAGGGAGAAGAATTTTCTGAGAAACAATCTCTTCCATGCAGATTAGCCATATCTTCTCAATAGCATGATTCAACCATCTAAGAGACTCGGAATCCGTAAGCACCTATGGAATCACAGAAATTACAGTTTATAGCATTCTCAGGGATTTCGCTACCATAATTCAACTCCTTAAAAAGCTAACACTAGACAACATGGCCATATTATTCGCCTTCTTCCCGGGAAAAGGATAGAGAAAAAGAACAAAAAATATACTTCCAGGCCCCCACCACAAAGGAACAGTATCCTTAGTATCCATAGTTCATGAAAAGGTTAGAGAACTTCCAATAGGATAACAATTGATTTATTTTTCTCCAGGAGAGAGAAACTCCTTAAGGACACACATCAAGGGAATTATTTTCTCTCTATTAAGGGGATAACCATATCAACCAAGACTGAAAAGGCATGTTTGAGTAAAATTTGAACGGGAAGTAAAGCCAAAAACAGAAAAGGTAAGAAGAAAGATGTTATCGTTCAATAAGAACTGTAGCAAGTAATCAAATTACCCGTCTTTGATCCGAGTCTCTTTTCTCCTCAAACTGCAGTCTCTTTGTCAATTTTTGCACATATACTTCATGAACCTTCAAAGATCAACCAAAAACTTTTATCATCCCCAATCCTAGCTAGCAACAACACAAGTGGAGCAAAGATCGCACACCACTAAAAATAAACGAGTAAGTAAAGATTTACCAGATAAAGATATATTAGAGAGAGAATATATGCAACTGGGTGGGAACAGTTGAAAGAATTGAGAAACCAGAGAAAGATCAGCACAAGGCACACGTGATGCAATAGCGTCGAGTCGAGTACACTACCCATAATCGGTAATCCCACACACAAATGTTCCACTCAATAATTAATCACAATACAAATCGCACACACTAAAACAGAGGGAAAAAACGATTCCATCAAACTCCTCCGGTTCATCATTCATGTGGCCCTCAGTTGACTCCGGCTCACGATCAATTGACGCAAAGAGTGAACTACATACGAGGTACTCGAGGACGATGAACTATTTCCTTCCGTCGGTGGCTGCTCACAACGTCGTACAAACAGGTGATGCGGCGGCTCTAGGAGCTTCAATACAATATGGAAACGTTTTGAATTGATTGTGGCAGAGATATATCAGAGAAGATGACTGCGGTGGCAGAGCAGGTGGAGATAGGACTTCCCGTTTTCCGTTTTGGTTTTGGTTGCCATTTATAGGCGATTTTATTTATTTACTGCGTGAATTACTACGTGAATAAATTTAGTATTTAACTATTTATTTATTCCAAAACGAATAAATAAAGAGATCGAAAATATCCATATAATTGGAGGGGTCGTTGTTTACGTGTGAGTGCCACGTAAGTTAGGGGATGATCGCCGACAACACGAAATAAGTTTATTTGGATAATTTAATGAATAATTATGTAATTTAAATTTAATATAATTCAAATTTTAAAATTAATAATGCATGAGATTTAACAACTCATTGTTCATGGTTTACTACTAATTTAGGATTGTAATTTTTCTTTTTTAAATTCGTACTACCATAAAATTTATAATCAGATTCAATCAGTCCAGAGACTCCAGACGACTTATATCATCCAAAATTACATTTATATCTCTATTTTCAATTCAGGGTCGATTAGGAATTAGGATTCGGTACAAACAAAATGTAAATTCATTTCACAAAAATTGTATTCTTATTATCTATAACCATTAACACATGGATTATACTCGTTTTTTTTAAAACATAATCTTACATATTTTATACATTATATTTTTTATTTTCTAAGTCCATATGGATCAACTCTTTCACAATTCATTTTTCGTAAAAAAAAATATATATATAATTTTAAAACGATATGTTCTCCTTGGAACGTCTTGATATTAATTATATTATGGCGCAGAGCAAATAAGGTTCGAATAGTCTTGAATTTCAATTCCTAATGTGATTGCAAATGTCTTATTTAGTTAATTTCAACAAAGTTAAAGATTCAAATTATTTGCATGAAAAGATAATTTTCAATATATGATTTTTAGATGGTTCTAGGATTATTTCAAATTTGCAATAAATATGTTACGTAATTTACTTAGAAAGCAAGACCTATCTCGTAGAAACATTAACGTAGCTAGTTCTAGCACGAAAAGTCAAAGTCAGATTCATAAAGGGATCTGAGGTTATACTAAAAAAACTTTAATTAAATAAATAGGGTCTCAATCAATTGGGGCGTAGCCGCGTAGAGATAGTGATAGATAGAAAATATGACCGATTGGTAGTTTTCTGTCTTATTTAAGTTTTAATATAAATACATTCTAAATATACACGTCTTAATTATCGTGTTCAATAGCAACCTCTAATCTTAGCCAGGACGGAGAGAGTATATTATAAGGTAAACAAATTTGGCATTTTAAAGCAGATCGATCGAGTTTAATAATGACCAAGGAAATAATTAATTGATGAAATCATAAATAATTAATAATGGGTATAAGAAATGAAATAGTATATTCTCCAATGATATGATAGAATTAGATTAAATTATCTTACTAAATTATGTGTTTGGTAACAAATGTAATTAATACATCGGCCCGTTATTAAACACTAGCTCGGCCAAAATTACCATTTTTTCCTGTATTTTAATCATAAAAGAAATGGTGAGATTAAAATAATTCTTATACTGCATACAAATTTAATCTTATCATTTTATATCTTATCTTGGCTACCAAACATGTAGTAAATATATATAACTTGACATATTCTTTGGAAGATTAATAAGCAGTTTTAGAAAACTAGCTTCATACAAATCGTCATCATTAATATTCCTTTTTCCACTAAAATATTTTACCTTAGTGCAAATTCAGTTATCGGTTGCCATTTTTTATATTGGCAAATTATTTTACGCCATAAATATTTATTAAATTTAGAACATCTACGTGGTCTACAGGTAAGTAACTTACTGATGCCCAACCCAATATTTATAAATTTTTATAAATAGAACAATAAATATTTTGTAAAAATTAATGTATCCAATATTTAGCTAGTGAGTTCATATAATCTAATTAGTTTGGGATGGGGTATAATGTATATTTGCAATTGCATGCTTATCTGAAGTTGAAATTAAGTTAAAATTGCAACTCAAACACGGTTCTTGACTGGATTGCGTAGCTGGTAAATTTGTGTTGGTCTAGTGATAGTAAGGTTAATACGATCATATAATTTAATTTTTAAAAAATAAGAAATATTAATATTATAATAATAATAATGCCGACGATGAATTAAATTACGATGCTATCCCAACCCTACACGTCGGTGTCGGCAAGAAAGTACTCACTATAATATATATACTCATAAAGTACTATCATTTTGTCATTAATGATTTTCCGATCCCAAATTGTATTCCTTTTATTTAAATCTTAACACGTGTTTTTCAGGCCCCAAATTATACATGCATGCTAATGTGGTACAAAATCCTGTATATTAAAATTAATTAAAAGGTAACGATCGATATTCATTGAAATGAGATTGAGGGAGCTTCAACTCAACTGAAAGTCTGAAATTATATATAAATGATCTTTAGTTGTACGTCTTATATATACTGTTGGTCCCGAAACGAGTGAAACTGAGTGTATGGGGGGAATACACCAGTCAATTTTTGTCAGTTAAAACTTTGTGTCTCCTGAACTGAAGGGAGGGACTTCAGTTGAGAGTTGTACTTTCAGTTAGGAATCCTTCAGTCTACACTTAGTGTTTGACTG
>JAPKLX010000032.1:1701123-1717382 GCA_026898415.1 Leonotis leonurus
GGAGGTATTGGAATCTGAATCAAAACACTTAAAATATTTTCCCAACATATACATTGTTGAGTTGGTACAGTAGGAAATATAATAAATAATAATTTATATATTGTAGCCAACATTAAAGAATATAATCTTTAAATAAGATTTTATTATAAATAATAATTAAATACTACATTTATATATATATTTATTATAATTTATAATAATATGCAATAAAAGTTCAGTCGGTTCAATTAAAACCAAACATTTTTACTAAAAAACGATGTGAATCATAAAAAATAGGTTACTACAAAATTAGAACACTGAACCAAACATGAATATATTAAAATCGATTCAACCGACCAAACATTAAATAGATTTGGATTTTTGCTTAAGCATACTCGCAAATACACCATGTATATAATACTTACCTTTTTCTTTATAAAGTTGAGAGAAAGAGGAAAAAAATTCTTATTGGGAAAATGTTATGCAATTCTAGCTGCGGGGTAATTGAAAGGGAAATTTCGTTTGCCACTCCACTCGATCATTGCCATTTTCACCTTACTCTTGCATATATATATATATATAATACATCTAAATTATACACACTGAGACACACACGTATCTACTAAACTAAGGAGATGTGCTATTATCACTTACGAAAGCATGAAAGTAACTTTACTGATCCAGGAAGCACCCATTTACGAAAAGTCATATATACTTTGAATAGCCAAGGGTTTTTCGATTTCCGCCCTCACAATTAAATGAAATTTATAAAATTAGGTGTAATTAATCAAGTAGGTACGTAGATCTAACAAGTAAGAAGAGAGATAAGTACGTAGAAAGTATGGAAAACATGCACGTTAAATTAATGCCACATAAGCTGCAGGCGGCTGGGCATCACATTAAATACAAGGGAGTTGAAGTTGGAATTGAAGTGATTATTGCAGGTGAATGTTTATGTAGGTAGTTGGGACTTGGAAGAGATGAGCCTAATTGCGAGTCCGATTCCAAAATGGGTGCAAACTAAATCCATCAACTCATCAAATTTGAAGAAACAGCAGCGGCTGCCTCTCAATCCTAATTTCTTCTTATCAATATCTGAGCGCAAGAGATCAAGGCCGACTCGCTGCTCCACCGTCGTCTCCACCGAGGAACAGAACGCCGCTATCTTCGACTTCAAGAGGTACATGGAGGAGAAGGCGGCGCGCGTCAATAGCGCTCTGGACGCCGCGGTGGCCCTGCGGGAACCCCGCCGCATTCATGAGTCGATGCGGTACTCTCTCCTCGCCGGCGGCAAGCGCGTGCGCCCCATCCTCTGCATCGCAGCCTGCGAGCTGATGGGCGGCGCCGAGCTCACCGCGATGCCGGCGGCTTGCGCTGTAGAGATAATTCACACCATGTCCCTCATCCACGACGACCTCCCCTGCTTGGACAACGACGACTTCCGCCGCGGCAAGCCCACCAACCACAAGGTCTTCGGCGAGAGCGTCGCCGTCCTCGCCGGCGACGCTCTCCTCGCCTTAGCCTTCGAGCACGTCGCCGCCTCCACGCGCGGTGCATCGGCGGAGCGGGTGGTTCGCGCGGTGGCGGAGCTGGGGCGGTGCATCGGGTCGGAGGGGCTGGTGGGGGGCCAGGTGGCGGACATCTGCTCCGAGGGTGTGGCGACGGTGGGGTTGGAGCAGCTGGAGTACATACATATGCACAAGACAGCGGCGCTGCTGGAGGCGTCGGTGGTGATGGGCGCCATACTGGGCGGCGGAGATGAAGAGGCGGTGGAGAGGCTGAGGAAGTTCTCGCAGTGCATAGGGCTGCTGTTTCAGGTGGTGGACGACATCCTGGACGTGACAAAGTCGTCGTCGGAGCTGGGGAAGACGGCAGGGAAAGATTTGATCGCCGATAAAACAACGTATCCGAAGCTTATAGGGGTTGAGAAATCGAGGGAATTGGCGGAGGAGTTGAAGAAGGAAGCTTACAATGAGATTAGTGGATTTGATCCTCTCAGAGTCGCTCCTTTGATTTCTTTGGCTAATTACATTGCTTACAGGAACAACTGATCATGTCTCATCCATCCTCATTTCTTTCTTTATTTTCTATTATATTAGAATCAGATGCCGGCTGTATTGAATAATTGATCATATTGTAAACTTATACATGTAATGGTGAAGGTGATGAATATCTTTGTCTTGAATATATTTATCAGATCCTAAAACCACTTCGGATTATGAGTCTACTTTTTTATTTATTTTATTATTAAAATAAAATATTATCTCTTTCGGTACACAAATGTTAGACATGTTATTGTTTTTTTCTTTATTTTATAATACAACATATTAAGAAATAGTTGAGTACTGATTGATTATTTTGGACGTGATTCCAGTTTCAGCAAAACATTACGTTTCATAAATATACATTAAACTGAAAATTGGGTACACTCCGTTTCATATAGCTCAGTTATAGGATTAGGCGGTCATTTAATTAATTGACAAAATAATTAGAGCACACATCTGGTAAGCTAAAATAATGCATGTCTTGTTTGACTATTTATTTACTTGTGATATAATTAGTTATATATTAATAGGGGAGGATTATAATGAAAATGATGTGTTTGTGTTAACTAACAATAAATCCGAATCATCCATATTTTGTATTCATATATAATTAAATTATACCATAATCAATAAACTCTAGTTAGAAAGAATAACAAATTTTCTATTTTTAAGGATAAAATATTTTAAATAAGATATATACCAAAATTATCTTTTAATATGTACCATTCATCTAAATAATTTAACAATCAAAATTTATTTTTAGTTAATTCGTACAAAACCATTTTAATTTTATCTTTCCGACAGAATAAATATATTATGAAGTATAGTATATAAAAACTAAATATGTCCTCCAATATAATATTTAAATAATAATCACTTTCGGTATGAATTAGAACCTCGATTCATATCAATACATGCTTAAAAAAAATTATTTTAAAATATTTTTATGTTGGTAGATATATTTATAATTTGTTTTTACGATACTTTTTCAACTTCATTAATTCGAACACATATTTTGATTTACAAAACGGAAAAGAAAACAGTAGTACTTTTGATATGTTATAACATTGACTTCAAATTGAACGAAATTAATATAATAGACAGTGGTTGCACGAGAGTTGCACGAGCTAGGACTATATATATTCATGAACTATATATGCGCATGACTTCAAAATTAAAGACGGGTGTAGCTCTTTTACCTAATCAACAAGCATTTTACAATATGAACAGCGATTAAGCTTAAGATATGACATGTTTAAGATCTTGATTTACACTTGAAAATCCTTATTAACTATATATAAATAAAAATGCTTGTGAATAAATTTGAATTTTATGTGTGTGTTTTTTTTATGTGAGACTTTGAACTTGAAAGTCGAAGTTCACTACAAGAAAAATACCTTGTAGTGATGATAATTTTTTTGTCACTATAAACGTTTTTATTGTGATAATAATATTCGTCGTCACAAAATTGTTTAATAGTGACAAAGTTTAGTATTGTCACTATATGTGTAATATCCCGTAAAATTTTCTACTAATTTTTGTGTATCAGAAATCTGCTCGAGAAAATTTCGTTATAAAACACCAAAAATATCGATTAGTTAATCGATATTGGTAACTATTGTAGTATATCTTTGAATTCTTGTGCAAGCTAGACCATGAATTGCTTTCTAAAACATAGCAGTTAGATACTAATTATTAGATATATATATACTTATGGATTTTGTTTAAATGTTTATCTTAGATGAGAAATGGAATAATTGAGATACTATACTTTAGTTGTGGGATACAATTAAATTAATTAATCATTTCCAAGTTTAGTTAAGAGGGATTATTAGATTAAGGTTTTGGAAATATAGAGAATAGATAAATAAAAAATTCCATTACACCTTATTACATGATTTATCACTTATGTATAATGAAGAGAAGAAACTCACACACACGTATGATATATATTTGTATAAGGTGCAAGTATAGAAGTAAAAGTATATGTATAGGAGACATGTACAGTAAGTCTATATATATATACTGGCAGCAAGAAAAGAAAGAATGTGATCATAGACTATGGGTCATGTTTCAACCGAAAACCAAGTAATAAAATTTATGAATCAATATACAATAAGAACAGGGGACTACAGTGGCTGGCAACTATGTAAGTCATATGAGAATATGTGTACATTTCTAAGTGTAGAAGAATAAGAAGCAGTAGATACTTCAACACCTTCTAAGTATTGCAGGCTAGACAAGAATCTTTTTGCACATAAATGCAAAATCAAGAAGGGTGCAAATGTAGAAGTGAAAGGAAAGGAAATAGAAGGAAGGGACGGCAGCAGGAAGGAGCAGTGTCTGTTGTCACTCCACCATTTTTTGCATTCGCCCTGCACCTGCAAAGGAAGAAAGCACATCAACTTAAAGACAGCCCCCAAAGTCAAGATGAGGCAGATATAGTGTTAGAATAGGCTGAAAATTTCATATAGGAACTCAAGTGCCTGCAGACATGTCAAGCAGAATTAAAGAACCCCTATACGTTGCAAACCAACCAAAAGAAGAAAAACTCTCCCTTATATCCTACCTTAATACTCACTTTCACTCCCATTGTAACATACGCAGCAGCACTCACCCTCTCAAGAAAAGCCCTCTTAGTCATCCCAACTCAAGTTTAAGAAGCATTCCAAGTCATCCTAACCCCAAGATTCTAAGGAGTCACTGAGGTAAATAAAAGTGTTAAGCATTCAGATTTTGTAGGTTTTAGCATTAGCTTAAATCATTTTATTTCCTTCTCTTCTCAGAAGACAGCTTGGAGATCTCATAGCCGAATACTAAAGTAAGAGTAAGCTCTCTTACTTGTATTTAAAAGTTAGAATGAAAAAGGGATTATATGCATAGCCTGAAATCTTCTAAAACACTGGGAAAACCAAGATTTCAAAACTTAGAGTCCTTAAACTATCTTAAAGGTTAGAATATTGTCCACTTAAGGCAGAATACTTGCTAGAGAATTAAGTAAATTTTTAAGTGTTCAGTAATCGAAAAGTTACAGACTTTAAGCTTATAGTATGTGCATGACACTGATATTGTAATGATATAACCATAATGAATTATGTTAGAACAGCATGTTGATAGTTCTTGGATGGCAGAATGTAACATGTGTCCCCTGTTAAAATTCAGAACAAGGAAACTGTATTTATAGAATTTCAGAATTTGCACGTAGACGTTTTATCTTATGATTTCAGAGACAGACATTTGCCATAGGAAGAACTTAGAACATTAGTGCATCTTAGGCATAAACACAACCATCTAAAGCATGAATTTAAACCTAGATGCATCTACTTTCAGTTAGAAGTTCCCAAAGAAACTGTATATGTTAAGGAATCCCAAATTAGCACCCTCCAAATTAGTTAAACCGCATAACGCAAGCTCAGCAAATAGAAATTTAGAACAAATTCAGAAACTTTTTTTTAAAACCAATAACACTACCAACTAATACTAAGGATCTCTGAATGCATAATCATAAACAGAAAAGCAAGGTATTAAAAGAATTAAATTAAGGACTTAGCTCAAGGAAAGCTGCTCAACCAAAACCCACGGCAGAACACTGCGTTAAAATCTTAAGACTCCGCCTAGAAACAAAAGAAATCATCAAAGCAGAGAATGATTAGAATGCAGAAACTTAAAAGAGAGAGAGTTTGAACTTTAAAAGCTTGGATTTCACAGATTAAGCTAGAAACCTTGAAAGCCCTAAATCTAAAACTGAATTAAAAGAAGAGTGAGGGAAGGGAGAGATGACAGGAAGGGAAAGGGGAATTACCTCTTAGGGCGACGGCCGAAGCAGATTGATGAAGAAGCGAAGCGTTCGGTTGAACAAGCGGAAGGAGTGAAGAGAGTCGTCTGTGATAGAAACGAGAGGCGAGGGAGAGAAGAGGAAACCTGGTGAACTAAGTTAGGGTTAGATGTGTTAGGTGTAATTAAATGAATGGGCCGAAAGATGATAAAATGAATGGGCCGAAAATTGGACAAAACGAACGGGCCGCAATACATATTAGTGGGCTGAAAGAAAGAAAAACATGATGATAGATTGGGCTTGTTTTTATTTAATGGACCTATTTAATTATGTAGAATGGGCCCAAATTAAGTATTAAGAATGGATTAAGTTATCCCTTAAAAATGGTTTAATAAAATGTAAATCTTTGGATTAAGTTAGTAATAAAAGGGATTGGATATAAGTAGTTAGATTTAATCCAATAATTAGATCAATTTGGTTATGATATTAATAGTAATTTTTTTTAATGGCTATTAAATTCTTAAAATGTATTAATTAAATTAATACTATCCAATAGAGACTTAATTTAACATTCTAGTTTAGAATTAGATTAATTCAAGTAAGTTATCTTGAATCATCATACCCGTTAATAACTTAATTGGGTAAGGCAAATAAAATATGAGAAATGAAAATCAAAGAATGATTGAAAGTACTATGAAAATGGTTATAGAAATCTTTAAGTACTCGAATATTAGTCGAGTGAAAAGATTTGAATAATTAATGAAATAATAGAATATTATTTCATTTTTAGATAAAATAAATTATATACTCACGATGAGTATCTTTCTCGTAATTGCGGTTAAGGTTTAGCAAAAGGGAAAGCTCTAGACATCAAAGACTCAAGATCTTACTAGACGAGGAAGCAGTTCAGGTAGGCTTTCCTTTACAACTAAAATCGTATGCGTTGTACCAAAATTGCTATTTTCGCCTTAGAAATTCTTTTTGAAATAATTATGCGAAGTATTGTCTTGTCGAAAATATTTATATTTTGGTATGATGCGTATCTGTTGATCAATTAATCGAATTCGGGTCTTTGAAGATTGATATCTTCTAAGGCTAGTGTACACCCGGGACCGTGAGTCATCTTAGCGGGTTGGCTGGTCTAGTGTTCGTGGAAAGTGGCCACTTTCCCGACACCCAGAATTACAGATATGTTTGATTACTCCAGAACTTAGACTGCGCAGTCAAACTTTTAGATCACAAGAATTTTAGTGAACATAGGTTCTTTAGTGACAAAATCCATATGTTTCACTATGTTACGGCAATGACAAATATATTAGTACGAATGTGATTTCGGCACGTGTTTACTGAGTACTTTCATACTCAGCCCTGTATATATTCATAAATGTGTAGGTTAAGTCGTGATGACGAAGTGGAAGGCTCAACGGCGGTTTTGTCAAACTCTTAATGCTTTACTCTCGGTGATTTATATGTCGTCATACATGTAAATCTAGATATTGATCCAGTTTCCGCTGCCAGACTTTTGTTTTAGATTCAAGAACTTATTAGATATTTCTTTTGGCGTCGAACTATGTATTTCCGTTTATGTACTTGGGGTTTCGTGACACCCAATTGTATCGAAATCTCCATCTTTGCGGTACGTTTTCATGTTTCATCCAAGTATCAACGCTTACGTTTCTTTTTGTTATCCGTACTTTATTCCGAGTCACGTTTTCCTCGATTTTACTTAGAAAAATGAAATGGGGACGTGACAATATGTTAGTGGCGACCGTCATGTTGTCATTATATAGATACATGTCTATTGTGACAATAATATATGCGCCGCTACAAAATAAAACAGTGACTTATAAAATTCTAACGACTAATTATTATCACTATATGTTAGTAACGATCGTGTTCTTGTGATTACAAGCATATCTACAATGGTAATATTTTCACTCATCACAATAAAGTTTAATAGTGACAAATTTCATTATTATCATTACATGTTAGTAGTGATTTTTTTCATGTCACAAAAACATGCATCAATGACAAATATCATTATTGCAACAATTAATAATCACTATATGGTAGTGATAATTATAATATAATCACTATAAATATATATATATATATATATATATAGTAATATTATTTTCGATTTGACACAAGAAAAAAATACATATGTGAGAAACTTAAATGTTGTTACATTTTATCGTCATTATAAATATTTGTGATGATCATATTTTCTCAATACAAATATATGATATTGTAACTTATGATAAGAAAATATCAGTGCTAGAAATATAATAATGATATTATATGCATTTTTTCAATATAAAAAATTCAATTATGGTAATCAGTAAAAATCAATTATACTTTTTAATTATAATTCATAATTTATGAATAAACAATTATATTAGGATTCAAATTGAGCATATATATATATATATAATATTATAAATATATCTATATATATATATATTGATATATACCAAAACAATAGTACTCCGTCCATGAAAATGATTTACACTTTGACCTGACACAGAGTTTTAATAATGTATATTGACTTTAATAGGAATGTGTAGTTAGTGGAGTTTGTGTCTTACTTGATATATTGTTTTAAATTGGATTGTGTGTAGTTAATGGTGGGGTCTCTTTATTATAAATGGAAGATTTCAAATGTAAACCATTTTCGTAGACGTCTCAAAATGGCAAAATGTAAATCATTTTGATGGACGGAGGGAGTATATATTAATTTTTTCGGTATATATCACGGTACAATATATGATGATATATCTCACTATTAAAAAATATATATATTTATCTTATTAAACTATATATCATGCCTTAGCAAAAATTCTAAGATACCTTATATTTAATATTTTTATGCTATTTTTTGGTACGATATACAATTTTTTAGTAAATTTTGACTGCATTAGTAGTTGGCATCGGCACTCTAGACTCGCAAAATATAGATAAACGATTTACTTTTATGTCCAAATAGTGTAATTTTCTCCGATTTAGATAGAGTAGAGAAATTTTCGAGAACATGATGCAATAACATCTATAGAATACCTATCTCAATTTATATTTTTGGATACAAAATAAAGATAGAGAGCATCTAATATGTTATAGTAGAGTTAATATTAGAATGGGTCCCACCCGTTGGTAATAAACAATTAGCTAGGTGGTGATTGGTTAACAAAAAAAAAAAAAGCAAAGCAATTTCCAGTTTCAAACTAGCCGTTGAGTTTTATTTCGCTCGCTAAGAAACTCTTCTCCCCACCGACGACACGACGCTCTCTCCACCATCTCTCTCTGTCTCTCTCTTCTCTATATTCAAGTCTTTGTGAAGCATCCTCTGTTTAGTCAAGAAACCCAACGGACCGCAATACTCCTCCTCAGCATCTCTTCATCTTCTCATCTACGCTATTCAGTGTTGCATTGTCTGCGAAGCTCAATGTTTACTGAAGGACTTGACGAAAGCGCCATTGACTGGATCAAGAAGGTAACTTTTTCATGACCCACCAAGATTCTAGGCCAATATTTTTTCATCATATCTTCTTCTAATTTTGCACTTTCCACTTAGAAAAAAATTATACTGTTTTAATGTCGGAAAAGACCGAATTATGCATAAACTTTGTTTTCCTGCAGGGATCAGATTCGGAGCAGTATGAGTGTCCATCTCGATCACCGTTGTCTGAGAGGATGGATACTAATTTTCATCTCCCGAGATCACCATTAGCATACAATTCGAGCGGCTACGCATCGTCCCATATTCTGCCTCCTTTGAAGTTCCATTCTGGATTGCTAAAACCCCTCAGCACCGTCACTCTAAGCGCCGAAAGTAATGAGGATGAATCGGATTACTACAATGAAGATAACGATGATGAAGACGAGAGCGTGGGCTCTGCCCCACATGGAATTGGTGGGAATAACTCTGACGAGGATGCACCGGAAGGGCCAGTGATTAAGGGTTTTGATGAGGATATGTTCCACTTCACTGCTTGCAAGAAATTCAATGACGCAAAATGCAGGTCTACCATTAATAGAGGGGTGTTGAAAGATGATCTGCGGGTTGATGTTCCGGAGAGCATTAGAAGATTTACTGATGGTGACTGGGGTTCAAAGGGATATGGCCAGAGCAGTGCAGTTTCTAATGGAAGTTGCCGGTTGAACGATAGAAGGGAACCTAATAGTGCTTATGTAAGTGACACTTTCATATACTCTAGAAAATCAATTATTTATAGCTGCAATGGTGCAAGTACAAACTAATGATCCGTTACAAATAGAAAAAGGTAGTTAGTTTTACGTTTAGCAATTTGATACAGGGTACTCCCATTGGTAAATTGAGTGAAAATGTTGAACTTGGGACTCCAAGTGCGCCGCCCTTCATGAATATTGAAAATGCTCGTGAGTCTGAGGCCGGTAGTGAGGAAGGCATTGACAGTCAATTCAGTGGATTGGAGCAGGGTTTCACGGGTGATAAAGTATTCGCAGAGCAAAACAAATCTGAGAAGATTGAAACAGAAGTTGGCCTAAGGTATGATGAGAGAACGATCTCTATTATATTAGTTTAGTTTTTTTTACTTGTTTTGTAGTTTGATAGTCGTTATCTGTAGGGATGTTGAAGAAACACTTGGGGAAAATGAACATGTTGCTCCTGTCTGGCATGAAAACTCCGTTAACCACATACCGTACTATTGTGCCAGGTTATAATTCTTGTTAGTTTTTTTTCCAAACTCATAGTTTGCATATATAGCATCCTCATATCTATTTGGTGTACTAATTTCCAAAAGTGTATTCTTGCCCCACTTTTAACTATTCCAGCATATATGCATTATGGATGGATTTTGGATGTGATCCGTGTTTTCACCAATGTGTTGTGTTCAACCTCTAAGATTCTAAAACAATGCAACTTCATTATGATGACAGCAGTCAAAATGCATACCAAGCACTTGTTGCTTATGATGCCTGTGTTCGTTTATGTCTAAATTCATGGGCAAGAGGTTGTGCAGAAGCGCCAGAATTTCTGCGAGATGAGTGCTTGCTCCTTCGTAATGCTTTTGGGTATGTTATCAATATATCATGATAACTTGCAAGTTGCAAGCATTTCCTACATCGCATTTACATGATATAATGAAATTTATGATTGATTATTCCTTTTTTAGACTACACAAACTCTTGCTTCAACCTCGAGGTCTGCAGCAAGAAGACAGGGATAACAAGGCCACTGAACAAGCAGCGGCCTCAAAAGTGAAGCGGACAGTTGGGAAGATTCGTGTAGAAGGTTTAGCCCCTTTCCAAAGATAAATATTCATCTTTCATATTCTTTATTAATGAATGAGAACTGTGTTTTGTCATTGTCACCTTGAGGTTTTCAAATAGGTACTCGGCGTTAAAAAACATTTTTAGCTCTAGAGAAAGCTAAATTATTTTTAAATACCTTGTGAAATGTAACATCATTTTAAATCTGCAGTGAAGAAGCTCCGTGTAATACCGCGGAGGAAGTTAAAGGATACAAAGTCAATGAGAGGTGCTGTTTACCTGCAAGCTGGGGTTGAGTATGTCCGGCATGTTTCATCAATTGTGAAACACAAAATCAATTCTCTTAAATACAGTCCCTTATCGTTTCCATCTGAAGGTTTGTTTCTTACTCTTATCTTTGAAGTGTTCCTTTAATTGCTCCTCATGGAACTAGAAACATAATTTTTGCTGATATATAACAACATCCGAAAAATAAGTACTTGGAATCAAAAGAAAACTTTTATGATCAAAACTGACAGACTTTGGAACTGAACTTTAAGCATCTTTCCAAGTTATTAGCTTATCTGAAAGTTGTTGATTAAGCTTTAAGCTGGCATGTTACTGTTGATTGTCTACAGAATTGCTGTGCTGTGTGATTCAACTAAAAAGTTCTGCTGAAGATAACGAAGCAGGAGCAGGTTCTGCCATCTCGCTTCGGCCTGGAGCTGGTGAATACCATGAATTGTAAGTCGGGGATATTGTTTCTTCTTTTATAATACTTTCAGCCACCATAGAATATAGTGTTTGCATTGATATCTACTAATCATAGAAAGGTACCGGTAGGCGGTAAGCAGATGTTTCATGTGTAATCTGTCATAATTATATAACCTATTTGGTAGTAGAAATGAAAATGAGAATCTGGATTTCAGTTTCCCTGAGAGCCAAGGGGATGCTCTGTTGCTTGAAGTTCAGGATGTAATGACAAACATTCAAGGTTGTGCTACAATTCCAATTTCTTCCCTGACTGATAACTCTGTGAGTGCACTTTATTTAATGATCATTACTAGGATATATTGTTCTCAACCATTACCTGTCTAATATCAACTGAATTTTCGCAGAACGAAAGAGTTCGTTGGTGGCCAATCTATCACAGTGATCATGAATGTGTCGGTAAGGTCTTGCTCTCAATTGGGGGCACATTTACAAGTGATGACACAGTGCAGATGAAGGTATCATTTACCATCTGCAAATATACTATGTACAGTATTTAGCAATATCCTAGAGTTATTTCTTTCATATGTCTTGTATTTCATCTATTTCATTTACTGGGAAATGAGAACAATTTACTTGTTAATTAAATGCATATAACTTTTCAGGTTTAAAGTTAATATCTAGCAGTATTCTAGAGTTCAAAGTCTTTTAGAACTGTTTTTCCTCTGAACGACTACATTTCTTTGTACAATAGATTCATACATCTTTTCAGGTTTTGAAATAGAATATTATTTAAAATTTCAAGAAATATTCTCACATATAGTTTTCCACTTTCATCTGATAGAGTGGATCTATTGTGGAGACCCTAGCTTATGATCTGTTGCTGGAGGCTGCCATGCGGGCTCAACAGTTTCATGCACGAAATCTACGTATAAATGGGCCTTGGAAGTGGATTCTGTCAGAATTTTCCGAATATTATGGAGTATCTGATTCATATACAAAATTAAGGTACATATATATGGTTCCTCGTAAATCCTACTCCAGCATGAGAAATGGAGAAAATTTTAAATGTATAGTCACTATGTATTTTATCCAGATGCCTATCATATGTCATGAATGTTGCCACTCCAACAAAAGATTGCTTGGAAATTATTCATGAGTTGCTTGTTCCAGTCCTGAAGGCAAGAAGTGAGAGAAATTTAACCAGACAAGAGGTGAGCATGAAAATGAAAACATCCCTTCACCATTTGCTGTGTGATTGCATAAGTTGCTCAACTTCTTCTGAACTGTTACAAATTTATGGATTTGTAGAAAAGCATCTTGTTGGATTGTGAGACACAAGTTGAAAGGCTTTTGGCTGAGGTCTTCCAGAATTACAAATCGCTGGATGAGAATTCTCCAACCGGATTAGCAGATACATCAGCCCCAACATCCGAAACTGCATTGCCGGCACTAGCTCCTGCTGTGCAACTTTATACCTTACTACATGACATACTCGCTCAAGATGCTCAGACTATGCTGAGAAACTATTTACAGGTAATTCTTGACAATATTACGATATGATATTACAGCTTCTTAACCACAAGATTTTACCCTTTCTTTTTTTGATGGGGAAAAGTATGTTCAAACATTATGGAACCAGATAAACTCAACTAAAATGGAAAATTTGAATTTAAAAAGGATAATGCATGCAGAAAAGTCTCATACTTTCTGAATCATTTAAAAAATAATAGATCTATGAGTTCTATCCTAAATTTACTAGGATGGCTTATCAATAGTAGCTTACTACTATTATGAAGTACCTGTTGTATAAGTTTATTAAGTTAAATGGTTTCCACTAGACAGCAGCAACGAAAAGATGTCGAAAGCACATGCTGGAGACTGATGAGTTTGTCTCAAGCAGCTCAGAGGGTTTCATTATGGACTCAGATTCTATCACCAAAGCCTATCTGAAGATGAAGAATCTTTGCATCAACCTTAGCAATGAAATTCAGAATGACCTCAAAATCCACAATCAGCATATATTTCCCAGGTGCCTATAATCAGCATCTTTCCCAGAACAGCATAAAATAATATTTCTTACTTGTGATTCCTGAAGCTCCTGCTCTATATAAGTTTTCAGGCTTCAACACAATACCAAGCTTCCACTGAATATTCTTGTTGAGTTTGATTTATATCTATTAAAATAACAATCCTGATTATATATTTTTTTTTCTTTGTTCAGTTCAATAGAACTGTCTGCCATAACCTCAGCAGTTTACAGCACAGAATTGAGCAAGAGACTGGGATGCTTCCTTGCTGCATGGCCTCCGTCCAGCCCCATGCCGCATGTGAATGACCTTTTAATAGCAATGTCTGACTTTGAGAGGAATCTTGAATTATGGAACATCAGGTTTATATATAGTTCACACACCTTTAAGTTCGCTTAGTACCCCATGAAATCTACTACCACTATAAATTTATTAGGTTTCATGCTAATGTTATGTGTACTTCGATGGTCAGCACTATCCAAGGTGGTGTCGACTCGAGGGATTTGTACCATGGTTACATCATGGTCTGGATACAAGATTTACAACTTACTTTACTTGATCTTTGCAAAGCAGAAAAGGTTCTTCTTCTTAAACATTACCATTTAGTTCACTTGACAATCAAGGTTAAACATAAGTGAATGAGGATGTAAGCCTCTACTTTATTATTATGCTGATAATATTTATGATGTTGCTTATGGATTTTCCTTTTGTAGGTACCTTGGTCTGGAGTATATACCAAATATTCAACATCTCCTTTTGCAGAGGAAATGTATGAAAAGATGGCACGAATGCTTAGTGAATATGAAGTTGTTATCAATCGATGGCCTCAATACACACTAGTTTTGGAGAACGTGAGTTATATGTTTTGTCAGTGCATTTTATTTTTCAAGAACCTCGGTTCAATCTTGAAACTGACATGTAAACCAATTAGAGTGTGTGGAGTTATTATTTCATGTTTTATTATGTTCTCACATGGACATCAAAACATCTGTGAATAGTTCTGGTTTGAACCTTTGACTTATTTTTGCCACCTCTTGATTAAAAGGCTGCTGCAAATGTGGAAAGGGCTATAATTAAAGCGATGGAAAGGCAATACCATGACATTTTAACTCCTCTTCGAGATAGCATACCGAAAAGACTAGGTATGCAGGTCCAGAAATTGGCGAGGAGGCAATCAACTGCTCACTATTCCATTCCTAGCCAGGTGAGTTCCATTAGTGCAGGAACTTTGTTTACAAATACAATGCCTTATGTCATAAATTCTATCATATGAATGCAGCTGACACTGTTTCTTGGTTTTTTGTGTTTGGACAGCTGGGGATTTTTCTGAACACGATCAAGAGAATTCTTGATGTTCTGCACTGTAGGATCGAGGACAAATTGAAATCATGGGCTTCTTATCTGCCCGCGAATGGCGACAGTAAAGATACTTTCGGAGAGCAGACAAATGCTATAACTGTTCTTCTGCGGACAAAATATAAGAATTACATACAAGCCATCATGGTCAAGCTATCCGGCAATGTAAGCAGTAGTTTCTAAGATAACAAGTGTAATGAAAACTGAGTTGCCTATTTTCATAAATTTGTGTCGATATTTCCAGATGCTTGCAAACAAGAGCACCCGACTTCAGAGGATCTTGGAAGAAACAAAAGAAGCTGACGGTGAAGCTCAGATTCGTGAGAGGATGCAACTTCTTAGCACACAACTCTCTGAATGCATCTCTAAGTTGCATGAAACTTTTACAAGCCAAATATTTGTTGCAATCACCCGTGCTTTCTGGGACAAAATGGGACAAGTAAGCTACACTACAGCACCCTTTGCTTGATTGAGATGTAATTCTGATTTGATTTTTCCACATGTTAGATTGTGTTGAAGTTCCTCGAAGGCAGAAAGGAAAACCGAGTATGGTACACCGGATCATATCATGCCGTCGGGGTGAGTACTCGAAAAAATATTCTGTAAGAAGAAACTAAAGCAATGCATTTCTGCAACCATATAACCATTTTCCTTTTCTTATGATTTCCAGATTTTGGATGATACATATGCATCTCAGATGCAGAGATTGCTTGGAAATGCTTTGCAGGATAAAGATGTGGAGCCCCCACGATCGATCACCGAAGCTCGATCGATTTTGTCAAGAGACAATAGAAACAGTATGGACTCATCCTCATACATATACTTCTAGTACTCCTTTTATACACATATAAATACACCACATCTTAATTGTTCAGGAAGGAGCAATGAACTACAGATTAAAAAATCTCTATTTCTTTTATACATATATTCTTTTTGTATGTAAAACCATCAATCTTTAATAAATTAAATTTTGTAGAATCAGTTTCCTTTACTCCTTTTTCGTGTACAATGTTTTACATAAGAACTCATACCAAACTAACAGTAATAATAATATACAGATGTATGAGAAAAAAAAAATGTTTAAGCGATGGTGGAGGATTTTGTATCACTTTCCTCCACTTAAATGTCTCATAT
>JAPKLX010000032.1:1717392-1931799 GCA_026898415.1 Leonotis leonurus
TAAATGCATTGCACAACTACATACGAGCCTGCCCACGATGGAGGTGAATATCAAGACTGCCATAACAATTATTACAATCAGAAAAACCTTTTCAACTGCCATGATATATCTACAAATATGAGAACTTCATATGAGAGAACATGCAACACCTATATATATACACATGCATGTGTGTATAGTTGCCTAATAAGTTGGTATTTTATTGATTACTTGTATTGACCACTTCAAGACTTGCATAGTTTTCTCCATTTTGAATGTTCTTAGCAGCTACTCATCATCCCTTTCTTCATCATTTGATTTGTTCTGATAACCCAATCTCATATAATATTATATTGTAACAGAATTACAAAATGAATTTGATACGTAACTATATGTCAGTCGTTATTAAGCATAAAAAAAAAAATCAATAGACACGGAGTTGAATACACAGAAAAGTCAATCCTGCAGGTTGGCATCAAAATCAAATGAGCAAAGACGGTCAACGTACGAAACTTTATGCATTGTCAAATGATGATCTCTATACATTCTTTGCAAATTAGTTGCTCCGTCTTCAATTAAATGTACCCAAACACCAAAACTCAAATATGAAGACAACAAGCTATAAAAAAAAAAAAGAAAAAATTCAAGTACGAAACATAGATAACTCCAAGAAAAAATTGGTCAAAAGGTCTTCCTTTCATGTTCTTCTCATTAGTCATTTTTCATTTTTCATTTTTCCTAATTGGAGGAGACACGGGGCGATAAGGATTAAATTGTAGACCTTACTCTTTTTGAAAATATACATGCTCAATTATCTTTAAATTAAAGCAAATGTGATCGAGTATTTCATATTTCATGTTCTACGATTAAATTTAATTTATTTTTTAATTAATTTTATAATCTTTTTGTCCCACTAATTTAAATATATTTAACCATAAAATTTACACAATTTTGATCAAAGTGTGTCTAAATTAATGAGACAGTCTTAATTGGATTTTAGGTTGATAGATTCAAAATTAGGATATATAATTTTAAAAAAGTTTTGTTTTTTCAAATAACTGTTATTATGATTCATTATATCAAAACTCATTTTTTATTTTAAAAAAATTATCAATTAAAATAATAAATTTAGTTGTTGAACATGAAACGTAATACACAAATGTGGAACACTAAATCCTATTTTGAATACGCCTACGAGTGATGTGGCATGTCCCTTAGATAAATATTAAATTTTTAGTTGAAAAATATTAATTATCACTTTTTGACTAGATATATCTATTAAAGTATAGTTTAATATTATTCAATGACTAGTATGTTGACATGAAAATATTATCTTAACACGTTTAATTGTGCTTATCACGTGCAATTCAGCAATGCAATGCCCAACGATAAACAAACCTCTATCTAAACAAATATCTAATTAACTAATCCAACCCAACAATATATTGTGGTTTAATTCAATTTTAAAAAAAAAGGTATAACAAAAACTTATAGAAATATAGGAATTAAATATAAAGTTATTAAAAACTATAAACAAAACAACGAACCTTACCTATACATCAAATATTTATCCATATTTGTTTTTATAATTATATTTGCAAAATAATTCGGAAATTTAGATTTTAAACTTGTACGTAGCGTTAGATCCAAAGCGAAGGAAATATATGCATTTGAATTGGATTTGGAATTTGATAATTTGTAGGATTCTTCGTTTTGAGGAGAAATAATTAGTTTCAATATTTAATATTAATGAAATATTTATTTAATAAAAATATTATATATTTATCTATTAAAATATATGTATTGGTGAATTTTATTTGGTAAGTTATATTTTATTTCACTAAATTTTTAATAAAAATATTAATAAAATAATTATTAAATAAAAATTAAATTATATATTTCATTATAAATATTATAGATGCTTTCTAAATTATTGAATTATATTTATTGAAATGTTGACTAAATAATTAATTAAATAAGATTATAATATAATTGATTACTATATAAAATATAATTAAACCATATTAATTAAATTATCATATATAATATATTAATTTTTGCTGGAAAATCGACTTTTGGTGATGCATCGTAAATTTTGAATTAAGATGGTGGTTCCAATATGTATTACTTTTAGGAGATGCAAAACCATTAGAAAATAGAATAGATCTAGTTGTCTTCACATTGTCTTATTGTGTATATAAAATCAAACGAAACAACAGATAGAAGAGGAAAGTACTAAACCATCATAAACAAATTAATTAATCAAATTGATATGTCAAATATAATATATATATTACATTTGTCTACTACAA
Organism: Leonotis leonurus; assembly: GCA_026898415.1. Classification (NCBI taxonomy): domain Eukaryota; kingdom Viridiplantae; phylum Streptophyta; class Magnoliopsida; order Lamiales; family Lamiaceae; genus Leonotis; species Leonotis leonurus. The sequence continues at coordinate 1,719,684 of JAPKLX010000032.1, forward strand.
CACTCTAACGGTACTAGCCAGCACCGCCGCCGCCGCCGCCACCACATCCACCGCCGCCACCGCATCCGCCACCATCAGCACCGCCACCACCATCGCCACTGCCGCCCTCACCGCAGCATGCACAGCACCAGCTACAGTCGCCATAATCAGCATCACGCTTCTTCTTCTTCTGGTTCTTCTGGTTCTTGTTCTTTCTGTGAGAGTGATGATCAGCACAAGCAAATATAAGGAGAGACATAGCTGAAATGGACACAACCACCATCAGTGCCACCAAACCCCAACCCTCCAACACTACAAAACCACCTTCACTCGCCACATTATGTATAAACTCACCTACTGCAACTCTACCCATTTTTTCATGCATTCCCTACTAATCTTGAACATTTCAAATCTATATATGCATGCTTTGGTCTGTGTCATTTCAATTAGTCAGCACGTAATAGTTAGTTGAATCTTCCCTTATTAATTCATTCACACCTTCGTAGAAACTCAAAGGAATTTTCTTTATAGCTAAAAGTCAATTGCGTGCACTAAAAGTGTTCTCAAATTAATACACATAAACGTGTTAGCAGTCTAAAAGTAGGTCGCACAATTCTTCATAATTTGTTTTGACTGCAAAAAAAGGCCAGGCAAGAAATTTAGTTTCTGTGATACAAAAAAATATATATAGTACTGAAAATTATTTTTTTTATGTTTTGAAAGTAAAAATAACTTAGATCATTGATGGTACAGTAAGAAGTCGAATTAAGACTCATTTATGATCACTATTCCTGCAAGTATGAATAACATATATTGTGTTTAATTAATCCACCTTCAGGGTCGTGCGTTATGCGGTACCAATAATATAATATTTTGTTTTAATTTCTTCATATAAACATGAATACTGCTCTACAACTACAATATAATCATTACAAAGTTAGCACATGGAATTGAATTGAATTGAATAATAAATTTCAACCACTTATGCAAGTCTTCGTGGTATATACGTTGCACATGACATGACATGACTTGCATCAAATATTGATCAAATTAGACCTTCAACAAGTTTTATTTAATGATATATCCTTCACTGTCGTCTGCAATTTTAGGGTCAAATTACAGTTCGTCACCCCAACTGATCTTGATTTACGATATGTACGCCATATTATTATATTATTATTCAAGAAGGAGATAATATATAATTTATAATAATCAAACGAATGTTCTCAATAAAATTCATCATATTTGTATATATTAATTATTATATTATGTGAATTCTTGAGCGAGTGTAACAAAATTCTTACTTTCGATTCACTTCAAAATTATATTCCACTTCCTCACAGGCAAGTGTGTGTATATAAATATATACATATAAGTGTAGGTATTGTGCTTATATCCAAGTCAAAAACTGATATACATGCAGACTACTCACCCATGAAACTCAAGCACCATAAGGTGACCCTGGCACACGTCTATACTCGACCCAGCATATGCATATGATATTCTTTCTTTCTTTCTTTTATTCATATATTTTGTACATCTCTTTGCTACATGATTATGAATCCAGCTGCAAATCAAGAGACATGATCCAGTAGTGTTCTAATCTTCGGGTTTGTCCACTGCAAAATGAAAGTTAAACCAGTGTGTTAACTGAGAGGATCGGATCGGATCGGATATGCCTAAAGTTCCAAGATAATTAAGGATTGGATCACATGCTATATATTATTCACTTACAGCCAGATTCATCATCTATATGTACAAAGAAACTTGCTGCCACTATAAGATAGCAGAGAAGAAGCATCAGTCCTTTGAAGTAATTTGATGTCCCTTCCTGCAAGTACATTTACATTTAACTAACGAGGAACCAAGCATTCAATAATAATTTGTAAATCTGATCAGTATCTCACCTGCAACATGAAGGCGACTACAAGAACAGTCATTATTAAAGTAGCTGTCTCAAAGAGTTTGAAATTTAAGTCCATGGGAAGTCCCATTATCCACCCAACAACCACAGTGAATGGGATCTATATTTATTGCAGAACCACCAAAAAAAAAGAAACAAAAGGTCTGTATGGTCATTCAATTGTGAAATAGATAACAAGCAAAAGAATATGTTGTTAACTGTAAGCAATGTGAGCGGTGGGCCCATGAAATGAAGTTGAATCAAACCTATATATAAGAAAAAATGCATCATCTAGGAAACTTGATTCTCCTAAGTCCTAACTAAACTCCCTCCAAGTTGAAGTCGTGTATATTAAACGTGAACTTGAAGCAAAGAGGCTTAATTGGTCGAGGTTGTGGAAGACGTAGAGCTTTGTGTTATCAGTATTGTATACTTCTTATTTATTTTTGTTTTTGGTGTTTCTAATTTAACAGTGTAATAGTTCATTATAAAAAGTTTCATTAAGCATAACGAGGAAACAAACAATATCATTCCGCTATTAAATAACACCTATACTAAATTGAGCATTGACATGCCACATGATAAGCAGAAAGTCTGAATGCATATCATGATTTATCATATTGTCAAATAAAACTAAATATATAACAGATGATGATTTTCATACCACGAACATTGCTATTTGTGTCGATGAGCCTATCGCCACTCCTAGAGAGATGTCCTGCTCAAGTAGTAAGAAAATTGAGAAATTAAATTTCCAAAAGAGTCAGGAAGGAAAATGCAAACACTTACAAGCTTGTCCTTCACAGCAAACATAACAGCACCTGCATGCTCTGCTGCATTCCCAACAATTGGGAGCAGAATAACGCTTATAAAAGCCACGGGGATGTTCATAGCAACAGATGCCCCCTGAAAATATTACCACATACGTCTTTCATTTTAAGCACCATAAGCTCTTTAAAATTGATCATTTCCTAACCAGTGTCAAACTTCAAAATGAAAGGATGCATATTTCAATAGAGTTTATTACCATTGGGAAACTTACTTATCAAGTGCTATTAACTAAAAAGAAAACTCTCCAGAAACAAACTAGTTACCTCTATAGCATTGACCAGATACTCTGACAAGACTGATATGAAGCAAGTCAGTATAAATAGCCACGTGATTGATTCCCACTTCGATATATCTGGCACTTCTTCCTCATCGGAATTCCCGTCTGTTGGAGTTTCCTCCTAGGTTTATACAAAATCAGTACAATGTAAATAACTAATTAACCAGAATATAAATGACTGCAAAATATTCAACAATGATGTAACTTCTTATACCATCATCTGGAATGTTAGAACATTAAAAAATTTGCTTAATTTGTGCCTACAGACTATGTATATTATAAACGGGATCAGCTGAGTGCTGATATTGTAGACTATAAAGAAATAGAAATCAGAAAATTGTTAGAAGATTGTTCAATGATCATCAACGCGCAGTGGTTCAACAATGACAAAGACCTGTACCTCATTTATAGCAGTATAGAGATTCTTTTGGCTGGTCAGCTGGAAAAAAATGTATGCTACATATGCCACCAGCATAATACAACTGCTAAACCTTGAAAGGGCAAGCTCAGATTTACCGAAATGCAACTCAGTGCGTGTATAGTGTAGAACTGCTGGAAATAATAGGCACATAACTGCCATCAAGAGCAACCCCGAATTCATTGCTGCAGATGGCTAACAAACAATTGGAAATTTGATGTTGTAGTTAGATAACCAGTACAGCTCAATGAGGGTATAACATCTAAAGAAGATTTGTTCTTTTAGATAAGCACGCTGATAAGAGGACAGGTTACCGACCTTGTTGAACACTTGTTCCCTTCTAAAATGAACAAGTCCTCCTCCAAAAAGTGCACATCCGAGTACCAATAACAGATTGGAAAGAATTGATCCCAACAAAGATTGCTGGACAACACGTATCATGCCATTGTTCAGTGCAAGCATGGATATTATCATCTCCGTTGCATTACCAAATGTAGCATTTAAAAGACCCCCAACTGAGAATTTATAAAACAGTGACTAAAGTGCCAAGTAGAAACCAGAATCATAAAACATGTATCAAACTAATTAGTTCTATTGAGCTAATTTTGCTAAAAATACCATTAAGACTATCATAGTGATGCTTATAATCAAAATGCCACAGTTTAATATGTCCAAAACGAGATTTGACGAGTAAAATATGCCTTAAATTTCAAACTACAAAAAGGCCTACTAAGTATTAAGAAAATAGTTTTCAGGATGCAATTCATATAGACGAAGAGTCTGTACATTCACAAAATAAATATGGAAATTGTCAGCATAATAACCTCAATAATATATCTATAGATATGGTGATAGTCCCTCAATCTTTTCCCTATACTACGGAATACAGAAGAGAAACCAATGCTACAAGCATTGTTCTATATACACGCGAATACAAAATAAATCAATTTCAATTCTCAGAGTGCTAGCATGAAACTCTCTAGAAGTACAGTTTCTAATTGAACTTACTGAGTTATACAGGTACACTTATATTCCAGTTTACTAGCTCATGTGTATCACGGATGTAAAAGTTTTGTTTTCTTCCAAACTGACCTAGAAGAATATCTACTTTGATGCACCCACAGATTACAGATAAAAAAAAGCAAGAAACGAAGGTAAGTCAGCAGAAGATATCTCACCAATCCCTTTTTTTAATCGTAGGAAATCTTTCAAATCACTGACCAGCTAATGAATTTGTTAGTCATACATTGTTATTCATATTAGTGGCTTATGATATTCTCGTATTTTGAGTCACTATAACATGTTTAAATCCAATAAGATAAGGAAGATTTGAACTCCTTCCAGAAAAGGAGTTTTGAAGTTCACCCAAACTTTTGCCACTACTCCAAATCGTGTGACTCAAAATTAACCTTAACACTTGTCACTAAGTGGACTGCCCTGAATGTATGAAAAGCTAGAAAAGACCATAACATGTACTTCATGAACATTGGAAGTGGCATGATAACAGGTGCCTGAAAGGTCTTCTGCCATATTGTTAAGGTTAGAACAAGACTAGTAGGAGATGCTTAAAATTTTGGCTGATGCAGACCAAAAGCTAGAAGTGGATGCAAATGAGTTCAACAACCAGGACATGTAGATGAAATAAATCCTGGAATATATGGTAAAAGAATACGCTGAGCAAGTAGAAATAAACCTGTTGGTCCAGTAAAGAAAGCTAGCTGCCTACACCAAACAAAAAGGAAATAAGATCATATCAAAAACAGTCCATACAAAGATTCAAGCAAGACATAAGCTTTTTTATCTACGGTGAAGTAAATTATGTATTTTTTTCCTATGGTATGCACAGCTAGATTTCTGTAGGTGTGAAACAACAACCAGTAATTGTGATGTTTGTCATCCATGAAAGAATTTATTGAGTAAGACGTACAGAGACTTCTTTTAAAAGAATCATTCAAAGAAACAAAGTGGACTGTGCATGCAAACAGTTTAAGATGAGACATAAATAGCATACTCTGTAGCCCAGCCCAACCGTTCAGCCAATGGGATGATGCCGAGTAAACTTAGAAAGAACACCCAGCCCTGAAGTTAGTTCGATGCATTAGCCCAAATAGAGAAAATTGATTTTCAAGAGGCGAATTAAGCAAGAAGAAAACTGAAACTCACATGATTCTTTGTAAGTTTCTGAATCAATATTGCAGAAGGACCGCAAAGTAAAAGCACGTTCAGTTTATTGGAAAAAAGAGCAATCTTTATGCTGCGAAATATGCTCTTTAATATACATTGAGAGCTACAATTTTCGGATCCAGGACCAACTAAACGACTCTGATGGATTATTTCCACTGAAGATGCCTTTCTCCCAATAGGTTGAGGGTTGAAAAGTGGCAACTCTTCAAGCTCCACCGACGATTTTCCAGCTAAAGACCCCATCTGTTGGGTAACTCATCATATATTTTTGCCATAAGAATAAAAATCAAAGGGAAAATAGAAGTTACAACCAGTAAATTATGCAGGTACTAACAATATATCAAGAACTTCCATGTCATGAGACGGATATCACTGTAACTATAACTGCTAATTACAAATTGTAGAATCAAATTTCTGCATAGTTTTTCTACTAGTTATTTCCTACAAACACTCACATGGCCAATTTAAACTGGTGTAAGCACTACATACATCATCTTCAATCAAACTTCAAATTCCCCAGAAAAAAAAAATGAAAATTGATAAAACCAACCTCAATATGTGTTTCAATTTCTGCAGTCGGTGAATTGGTATCGGCCATCTACTACAACTTATGCAGCTACACAAGAAGAACAAACGCCTACCCATTTCCCAACATGGGGCATTGTTGTTAATCCCTAAAACAACAAACAAATAGGGAAAATTCAGATGCCAATTCCCCAAAATTCTGGAAACCCATCCCATAAATCAGTCTCGAAGTGCTATAATGAAAAAATTCAGCAAACACAGCACACACCAACACAGATAAACATCAAAACAGTAGTAGTGAGAATTAAGTGCTAACAAGAGAGAGCTAGAATCCCCGCCAACAAATTGCCAGAAAAAACACGCACAAAGGGATGCTTAAAAAGAAAGAGTCAGACTGTAGGTAAGTCAACAACTGCTGCGAGCCTAGCCAGATTGTGATGTACATGTGTACCAGATTGTAAATCTATTCATGAAAGTAAACTCAACGACTGGACGAAATCGTAACACAACAATTTGAATTAAATTTCTGGGCTCTACTACGTGTATTTGTGAGTGTTATTCCTGGATTTGATGATGATTTTGACGGGAAAGTGGAGGAAGGGGGAATGGGAATGGGGGAAGGGAGGTTTACGCGGAAAGAGGTAGTTAATGTAGTTATGAAATACAAATGGTCGTTCTACTCTTCTCTTCTCTCATCCTAACTTATTATTAATGAAATCATTCATCATTCTTCTTTCCCAAAATTTTAATCACGACTTCCATATATTTTATTTATTTCCAATCTTACCTTTAAATACATTTTTTTATGTTTTTGACAAAACTTCTTTAGTTTTTTAATTTTATTTTGATGATTAATGTTTTTCGATTTTTTTTTTCATGAATCAATTTTGACTTACTAAGAAAATTTTAAAATAAGACGAAACATATACAGTTATAGAAGACTTTGTTTAGATTGTAGGGCTTATGACTAAACCCTCTCTAGTTCTAAGTGGTTGCAGTTATATTTTATTGTGTATTGAATTTGAGGCTTTAATTAAGTTGGAGTGGTGTTGTGTTTGAACGTAAACCTGAAGCAAAGAGGCTTTATTGTTCGAGGCTGTGGAAATTGGTAGAAAATATAATCTACAAGTTATGAAATAAATAATAATAATAATAATAATAATAGTTCAGGCAAACGTGGAATGTTAGTCATGATTCATTCAAACTATTAAATTTCACAGTTTATCCACACTAGGTATACTTGACGGGCGGAGCCAGACCCCAAAAGGTACGAGAGTCAAGATCTTGATAATTTTTGTAAATTTATACGTAATTTTTATAAAATTTTATTAAACTAGTACTCCTTCGGCCCACTTTAATTGACACGTTTTATATTTAATTGAATGTATTGTAATAATGAAACGTGTCAAGTATAAAAAAATTTAGTCCCACCACTCTAAAGTGTGCTCGGCCACTACTATACTTAATATGATCAATGGTTTAATTACGTACATCATTAGCATGTTAAATATAATTATTTGCAGGTGAAATTATTTTTGTAATTTTGTTAAATTTCTCACTTGTAAATACATAAATTATAACAGATTTTTTTTTTAATGTGAGCTTAATTACGAAAGTTTTTCAAATAAGCGAACTTGTAACAAACTATGTTTTTTAATACGAGTTTAAGAAAATACTTACAAATACACGAGCTTACTGTATTTATTGTATTTTGATCGAAATTTTAAAACACCTTAATATAATGTTGATGTGTAAATTCAAAATTACGTGATTTGATTTAATCGTAAGTTCGTTTACATAAATAAATTTGAATCCCATACTAATTAACTGTGAATTATGTGCCATCTTGTATTTGTCTGATTTAAATTTTTTAATCAATAATTATATAATTTTATATTTACGTACCAAATATTTTTTAAATTATTCCTCCCTATCATAATGCTCAAATCACATCTTCTCTACTCTTTTATATGCAAAGTAGATTTTTTTCCTCGGTCATAATAAAAATAGATGGCTTGTGTTAATTAAAAATAAATTTGAATTATCCATATTTTTTATTCAATGGATATAATTAAACTATATCCTAATTAATAAATTATGATCAGAAAAAATAATAAATTCCTTATTTTTAGGGATAAAATATTTTAAATCAGATATATATCAAAATTATTTTTTAATTTGTATCATTGATCTAAATAATTTAACAGTCAAGATTTATTTTTATTTAACTCATACAGAATCATTTTGATTTGATCTCTTTCCTATATAATGGTTATTGTTGGTCCCGAAACGAGTAGTTAAAGATTTTGAAATGCGGAATTTGGTGGTAAACTCGTTTTTATAAAACTCAATCAAAATCAAACTTTCAGTGAATGATAGAAAATGAAAGAATAAATACTGAAAGCAAATGAAACAACACAGAGTTTGGTTTGCGTGGTTCGGAGATAAAAACTCCTACGTCCACGAGTCTCGATGTTAGTCGAGGGTTTCCAAATTAATGGAGAAATAATAGCCTTACAGTGATCAACCACAATGGGTTAGATATACAAGTATTATCTGATCACAACTAGCTTCGAACTTAATCTAATGCTAAGACTATTCCTCGGTTATAGATGTATCGCTAATATGAACACTTAGTATATGAATACTGAAAGCTTGAAGTGTTCTAAGAATTTGAGAGTTGAGAGCGATAATAGCAAGTGTAGATTGGGTAACCGGTTGTGTTTGAAGCGTGAGAAGTGTCGGGGTATTTATAGTGCTCTCTAAAAATATAGCCGTTGAGAGAGAAGCTTTATTTTGAATTCTTCCCGTTGGAGTGGTTAACCTTTTTGTCAGAAATGATTACACCTATAGCGTAGGTAGAACACTCAGTGGAGACTTTAGTTTGGATTTCAGATTAAACATGGCATTCAGTGGCCTTGAGATATGGCCTTCAGTGGCCATGCAAAGTGGTCTCTTCAGTGGCCATGCAAAGTGCCTCTTCAGTGGCCATGCAGAGGGCCTCTTCAGTGGCCATACAAAGGGCCTTCAGTGGAACTGAATCTTTAATGGAGGCTTCAGTAGCCAAAGTCCCTTCAGTGGCCAATATTCCTTTCAGTGGCCAAAGGCCTTTTCAGTGGCCAATAATATGGAGAAGTCTTCGGTGGCCTTAATGTCAAGCTTAGAGCTTCAGTTGGGGAGGCCACCTTCAGTAGCCTTAAGAAGGCTTTCAGTGGGGAGGCCTTCAGTGGTCTTAAGGGAAGACTTTCAGTAGCCTGCACTACACAATCAATGTTTTGGAACTAAATCAAAACATTATAAAATATCCCAACAGTTATAATGAAAATAGATCTGGTTGTGTTAAATAAAAATAATTTTGAACCATCCATATTTTTCATATATCCAATGGATATAATTAAACTATACCTTAATCAATAAACCATAGTCAGAAAAAATAACAAATTCTCTGTTTTTATGGATAAAATATTTTAAATCAGATATATACAAAAATTATCTTTTAATTTGTACCATTGATCTAAATAATTTAACAGTCAAAATTTATTTTTAGTTAACTCGTACATAACCATTTTTTGATCTCTTCCTTATATATATATATATATATATATATGTGTGTATGTATGATGTAGATCATATATAAAGTGACTTTTGAATGGGAAATAGGAAATGATCTCAACCATTACTTTAATTTTAATAGATCAACGGTTATGATTAATTCGGATTTATTAATTTTTAAATATAATAAAATATTCCATAAATATTATGAAAATGACATTTATGTAATTATAATATGGAGAGAATAACAAATTTTCACCAATTAAGGTGATAATTGGTTATATTGAGAGAGAAAGTAGTGTTCTCCCACACCGACACCGGGAACCCTTCTCTTTCTTCCATCCTTCAATGGAGGTCGTCATTTGTAGGTTTTTTGGATTGAAGGGAGACGACGCTTCTCGATTGCTGGAGGCTTATTCCAAAACTAGGGTTGTCCATCTGAATCAAATGCTCGAGAAAGTTGGGTGAAGAGGTGGAGAGAGAGAAGTAGTTAGGAGATATGGTGATGGTTGAGGTCGACGGCGATTCGCCGCTAGTGCTCGCGGCCGCCAGCAGAATCCTGCACAATGAGACTACAAAATCTGATATGTTTTACCATGATTGACATCTGAACTTCTGCTCTGACGGCGTCAAAGTGGAGGGGGAAGTCGAATGAGAAGGTGGCGGAGATGATCTGGTCCATTTGTGGCTTCTCCTCCTCCCTCATGTCTGGCGACTTATATCACGCCTAGTTGAATAAATTGATGCACTCTTTACGTTGCACCATATACCATATATGTGGATTGCATTGTCATATACGTGGAAATTGCAATGTTATTTTGTTTAATAATATTTTGTTCACATACATGTGAATTGCATTGATATATACATGTAAATTGCTCATTTAGATTATAACGAAATATTTTAGTACCGTCCAATTTATTATTCTTTACAAAATACAATGCAACAATAAAACGTAATGCATCAGATATTTGATTGTGAATCAAAATGACATACATTAGTATTGCATGTGGTGAAATTACAGGATTTTTCAAATATTTTTGAAAGATTATGTTTTCCCATAAATTTCTCCAACTACCAAAAATTAATCAATATATATATATATATATTTGTCTAGTGTAAATTATGTAACTATACAATCTAATACTACGTTTATATTTAATGCAAATTATATAACTATGCAAGACAACAATAAACAAACGGACGGTTAAGGGAAGTTTTTCTCTTTTTAATTCAAATCAATTTGAATATTATCTCGGAAACCGTCAAATAATAAATGGACATATTTACCCTTATTGCATTTTGGATTAACAATGCAACGCATACAATATAACTAATTTCTAAATTTATGGAATCAAAATCAACCGTATGATCTATTAAAATGAATGGACAAGATAATTTTTATTTCTTACCATTTACCTTCTTTTTACATGAACTCATCTATATATATATATTAAATACAAGAGCTTAGAAAGATAAATATACAGTGATTAGTGAATGAGATGGATTATATATGTAACTATATATACGAGTAAGTAAACAACTTACGCAAAGTGAGATAATAAGCTTATTTACTAAGATTGAATTTCCTAGCGGATGAGATGTACAATCATGTTTATTTTCAAGTTTAATTTATAATACATGTCTTTTTTAGTACAGCATATACAGTAGTTTAATTTGTCGGTTGACGATTAATCCAAAATTGACCTAATAACTACTTGAGAGTTAAGCCAATTGATAAATGAAAGGCAGGACCAATAATCCTACACTTATTTTCTCAAACAACCAAGTTGAAGTCACTTAATTAAGATTCTTGGTTAGGATATTTAGTACTACTATGCATTTATTTGCTAAACCAACCAAGTTCATCAATAACATTTATTTATGAATACAAAATTATGTGGAGAGGACCATAGTTTTGACTTATTCTGTTAAGTTCGTAATACATTACAATTACATGCTCATTTTTTAATCTTACCACCATTATTAAAAACTCAATTCGCTAAAATATCTCTACTCATTGTATAGCTCGCCCGGATTGTTACAAAATTCTCAAATCCAAATTTGAATAACTCACATGTAGTTCTTTATATTTTTAAATATATAATTATAATTAAAAAAATACTTTTTTTCGTCCACATATTTTTTTAATCATTTTTTCAAATATGATTCAATCTCTTTTAAAATTTAATTAAAATTAATAAAAAAAAATGAGATTCAAACTCTACTTTATTACTTCATTCGTCGCACTAAAAGCGATTTGTTTTCTTTTTTAAGTTGTTTCACTTAAAATTGATTTGTTTTCTAAAATAATAAAAAATTAACTCCACACATTTATGTGTGGACTCCATAGATTTTTCATCTTTTAAACTAATTTAATTTACATGTTAAAAAAAAAACAAGCCGGAAATTGTGGATGGGCATATGTTAAGTTTTTTTAGCATGAAAGAGTATGTAATTAGTAATAAAGTGTAAATATGTGAGTTTCATATATAAAAATAAAATTATGTAGTCTAATATTTGAAAAGATTTGAGAACTTTAGCGGGCGTCTTCGTATTCTCTTCCACATCGAACCTTTGTCAGTCTACTCTATCCTCTCAATTTCCGTCGCCGTCGCCGCCATCGATCCTCTGCCATCCTCTCCTCACGGCCTTCTACACGATTCGATTTAGATCCCCAATTCATTATAGGTGATGCTCAATTTCTAAACTATGAAGTTTTGTTAAATTGTTGTCTCATTCTCCTAGATTTTTTATGCAGAAAGGCCAATAACGGGAAGTATTTTGTGCATATTTGTTGTCAATTTGTCATCAATAAAGAGTTGAAACACCCAATGTCATATAAATATGCATGTTTGCAGTTCTAGCTGCTGCCTTTCATGTTTAAGAAAGAATTTTGAGAAGAGAGAAGTGAAGCTAGTACAATCACAATAGAAAAGGGGAAAACAATAAAAAGGGGTATTAGCGTGATTAAAAAGGGGAGAATAAGGTTTTGTGGTATAATGGTATATAGAACCCTTTAATATTTGTATAGTTGTTTCCATGCTAAACCTTGTATCGAAAAAGGATGTTTCCTTTCCTACAAAAAAAGGGGGAAAAAAAAAGGAAAAAGAAAGAGGATGTTTTCGTAAATGCTACCAATGTTATGCAGCAAATTCAAAATATGAAGAATAGGAGAGAATTGTTATGAGGTGATTGCGTTTAGTTTTTTCATGTTTAAAATTTGATGTGATATTCTAATGTTATTTAAATAATAATGAATATAAAAATTGATCCTTCTTCTTTCTGACATTCTTCTTATGAAGAGCTATAGTAAGTTGGTCGCAATTGACTCGAAAGTGGGGCGTTGCCACTGATTACATTGATTCAGTTAGTGTATATTGTGTTTTGAAGAAATGGAAATCTTTTTCTTGCCATCTGAACTATCAATACTAACTTCAGCATCTAAACTTCTTTCTCTGGTGATACTTCAGAGATCATTAAGGAATAGTGTTAGGATATCCCACCAGAAGTGGCTGGATATGGAAACTTAGAAAACTCAAGCAGTTCAGGTGGGAACAGACCCCAAGAAAATATAAGTATGGTAAATACAAAGAAGTGCATAGTTTGGATGAAAAGAGAATTTACCCTTTGAAAAATTATAGGTGCAACCTTTTTCATGTGGAAAATCAACAAATATGAATTTTAAAATTTGACATGTTACTCTGATGATGTGAATGCTTTATTTTATCCTGCTAAGCTTCCAAACTACTTGTTTATTGTGGTTTTAACCGTTAGCTTTTTTTGTTATGGTTGTCTTTACAGGGTAAAGTTTGGGCCTTTATATATAGTGCTTCTGGTTCAATTGATTCTTGTGATACAATTCACTCTTGGAACAATGAAATATAGATGTTGTTTTCCTGGGAGTTGAGTTCTATTGCTATGTAATTAAAGAATCTGCAACTTTTTGTTAACTAGATCATTTGATTTGTGAAGGTGGTTGTCCGATTCGTTTGGTGTCTGTATAATCACTGTAGTAGGATCATACCGAACTGAGCTCTTATTTTGTAAGATGTGGTGAGAACATATTGGGCTGAAGGAGTAGATATTACTAAAGAAATGGATTGGTCAGAAAATAATGCATGCATAAAATGCGATAAAGGTGGGAATCTGTTGGTTTGCAGTGAAAATGGCTGTCCTTTAGCTGTTCATGAAGAATGTTTGGGCTGTCCAGCTAGATTAGATGATGCAGACCGCTTCTATTGCCCCTATTGTTTATACAAGAAAGCTGCTGCAGAATCAAATAGAGCAAGAGAACAGGCTTTGGCAAGAAAGAAAGCTTTACTGATCTTTATGGATGGAAAGGTGAGTGGTAATGAAAAAGATAAGGGAGAAAATAAGACATGTGAAGATAATGGGCATAATCAATCAAAAAATAGCGGGCCAAATGTAAATATGATATCATGTGACGATGGTAAGAGTAAGTCTAAACACGATGGAATTATCGATCAATCTCTTTTACTTAATGAAGAAGAGAAGATCAGCAGTGCAGGAGAAGATTCCAAAGCTTCTTCTGGCTCCGAAGGTCAAGATCCTTCACCTAATATGAATGGGGAAAATGGTAATAGAACAGCAGAAGAAAAAGAGGTCCCGGAGGAGGAACTTGAAACTTCTGCAGAAGAACGGATTCAGGAGAAGGGACTTAAAACTTCTGGTGAAGAAAATATTCAGGAAGAGGAACGTGAAACATCTGTAGAAGAAGGAAAGATTCAGGAAGAGGAAAGTGAAGCTTCGTCTACTTCCATTGACCACATGTCACTTAGCACACGTGCAAGAGCGAAGAAAGGATCTAAAACGAGCAAGCCAGTGGACAATGATTCTGATAGTGTTTCAATGCAAATTAAACTTCGCAAGCAGCACAATAAGAAGGGACAGGCATCCCCATCTGTTACTCCTACCAGGAGATGTGCTATTAGATCACCTTTGGTTTTAGAAAATAGAGAAGTTTTGAAAAAAGAAATCAGTTCTTCCAAGAGGTCAAGAAAATCTGAAGTGTCAGCAGAAAAAGCGTAAGAGTACTTTAACTACTACATATGTTCGAACCTTTCTGTTCTCGTATCTGTATTCTTATTAGGCATGAATGACTTGCAGAGCTAGGAGAACATTTGGCAGTCCGAAACGTAGGCGACTATTGTGGACGGAGGAAGAAGAAGAGGCACTCAGGGTAAATCTTGGATTTCTAATTGATCCTTGTATTGCTGTAGTCATCTGCAGCCCAAACCATATATATCAAATCTGTTATTCATAAATCACAATTATAATACTATTAATTGATAAAGATAAAAATTTTATTTAACTCTATTAATCTTGATAATGAAAATGAATTTAAGAACTCTGTGTTTTGTATGCCTTCATATTCAAGCACCACAATGTGTTATCTACCGTTCTATATCTTCAGCTTTGGAATTGGTTGACTAACTCTTGTTAGAAATTATTACTGTTGCTATAGGAAGGAGTGGCATTATATTCCAAAGTAGCGAACATAAATCTACCATGGAGGAAAATCTTGGAAAGCAGCGATAAGTTTCACGAAACTCGCAGTCCAAGTGATCTGAAGGATAAATGGAGGAACATGACGATGAAGTAAGAGAGACGTTATACAAGCAATTTCGTCACAGACACTCAAATCTCTTCTGCTTCTTTCAGTCAGTGGTTGTATAGTTTGGCTTAAGTTGTCCGCTTTTTTTAGACAATCAAGATTTTCCAGTAAGTTTGCTCTTTAAACTCTTGGTGTTAACTAAGCAATCGCAAATTTTCATTTCAGTGATGTAGTTTATGCAACCATAGTGAAGTTTTCTTCCTAATTTGGGAATTAGGACTGTAATTGTCGGTCTTCTCCATGATTTAAAATCCTAGTCTCAGATGAAGAAATGTTGTTGCAGCGATGAAATTGATGTTTATTACTACTATGTTTTATATAATAAAATCACCAGAAAACAAATGTAGTCTTTTACTTCAGCTATTTATCCCGAGTACAAGAACATGTACATCAAGATAATAACTATAAAGCCAAGAGCTCTCCATTTGCTGCCACATGCTGTATTGAGGACACACCACATCCACAAGGTAGGCGTTGAAGGACTAGTATTTTTCAGATGGTAGTACCACTGGGAATTGAAGCATCCTTGATTACTGTGACGATGCCACTCTTAATGAAGTATCCGTCCGTCTCTCTTGCTGCTTCTTGAACGTTATCTCCATTAACAATCTGGCAATACATCAAAAAAAAAGATTATTTCAGAACAAGTTCTTTATCGTCATTTTGGTTATTGAGTTAGAGTTTAAGCCGTTAAAAGGTATGAAACAAATGTATTAAAGTTTGTACCTTCACATTTTCTCCAATTCGGGCATTTTTGTCGATGATGGCTCTCTTGATGTGAGTGTTTTTACCAATGCCAATAGGTACTGCACCCTTTGCTGCCAGAGACCTTCTGTCCGCATCCGTCTATAATGCAGACAAAGAAAATTTACAAGCTATTCATAAATAACAAAATAGTGATGTAAAATAGCATAGGACTATGCTTCTGACCATAAAAGACCGAGTACATTGCTCATGAAAGGATGGAAAAAGTTCAGAACTCTATATTTTTGTTTCTGATGGAGGAATTACCTCGTAATAATCTGCACCCATCAATAAGGAGTCCTCTATGATTGCACCCTCAGCTACGCACGATCTAAGCCCAACCACAGAATGATGGATTTTGCAGTTCTGCAAGGAATAGGATCACCATCATCTGGCACACTGGCATTATGTGTGGTTCACTATTTTAGTTTATTTTTTATTTATTTATTTTTTGATATAGAAGACTAGCAGACCAGTAGAAACTCTACTTATCTTGGAAGTATCGAAAGTCAACGCTATATGGTAGCAAAATGGAACGTTATTTTATTAGTTATGCTGCTCAGAAGTAGAGCTAAGTCATTTGGAGAGCACAAATCAGCAATTTCATGTTAAAAAGTAGAGCTACGTTATTCACCTATTTAAAATTTTGATGACTTACCTTGATTACACAGCCTTCACCAATGACACTGTCTGTGACATCAGCATCCAGCATCTTAGAAGGTGGCAGATAGCGAGGTTGGGTATAGATTGGAGCAGATCGATCATAGAAGCTGCAAGAGATAGTTTAAGAATATCATGTTATTGCAAAAAATGACTCGTTGGTCTTCTGGTAGAATAACATAATGGAGAGGGTTCACATTGAGAACAAAGACCTACCTAAAATCTGGCACTGGCTTTTTCGTGATCCCTAGATTGGCATTGTAGAAAGCTTCAATTGTACCAATGTCTTCCCAGTAGCCATCAAACAAGTAAGCTTGCACCTTTATAGGAAAACTGATAGTTAATGTCTATGACACTAAAATGCTAATAGTCATAATACCATGTAAAGCTCACAAATAAATCCTCTGATAACAATTAACTTAAAGATACTGTCTGAAAACATCTATTTTTTATCATAAGGTTGCATAACCACAGGCCACTGCAGTAAAGTGAAAAGGATAACTAGAAATTTACTCTTAATCCCATGGAAGTGGCTCCAGGAATAACTTCACTTCCAAAATCATTAGCCGCAGGGAACTCGTCTCTGAGAAGATTTATCATCACATCTTTGCTAACAACATATATTCCCATACTTGCAATGAAAGGCATCTCTTTTGCTCTCTTATCATCAAGACCCAGTATGGTGGTATCAACCTTGAAAAAGGAACCACGAGGAAAAGGAAACTTAGATATTTGTCTAAGGTTTACTATATGATAATTCTGAGTATATTAGCCCAAAATTCACCTTCATAGCTTTTAGTTGTTCTCCCATTGGTTTCTCTGCAAATTCGATTATGCGCCCTTCTTCATCAATCTTCATCAATCCAAATGATGTGGCACGCTTTTCATCCATAGGCAAGGCAGCAACAGTAATGTCAGCATCTGTTTCTCTATGAGCCTGAATAAATCTCTCATAATCCATTCTGTATAGATGATCTCCAGCAAGAATCAGGAACTCAAGAATATTGTGCTCTTCAAACAACCACAAATATTGTCTGACAGCATCTGCAGTACCCTACAGATAAACAAACTTAATAAACACCAGTTGTAAGTAAAAAACCAATTGAGTCTACATGATATTTAGCATCAACAATAGCTCTTGCACATCTGAATTAAACAAGAGCAACTTAAGAACTTTTATCCATCAGATGTAAGAAAGTAAATAATGTTTTTGTAGTATAAGCTCATTTGAGGAGAACATATAAGAAAACAGATAACATAATAAGTACCTGAAACCAATTGGGGTTTTCTGGACTTTGTTGAGCTGCAAGAACCTCAACAAAACCTTCATTCTTGTATCCTCCCATGTTGCTCGCATATGCCCTCGAAAGATGACGATTGAGGGAAGCAGAATTAAATTGAGTGAGAACATAGATCTTAGATATATTACTGTTCAGGCAATTGCTAACAGGAATATCAATTAAGCGATAATTTGCTCCAAGAGGAACAGCTGGCTTCGCCCTCTTCTTTGTCAAAGGATAAAGCCTAGTTCCAGCTCCTCCTCCCAGAATGATTCCCAAGACACTCTGCAAAAGGACCAGAATAAATCACTACTGCCACCACTTGAATTCCACAAGAACTATATATTCTTATTTTTAAGTTACAGAATAGAAATGTTGACTGTCCATTAAAATCAATTGAATTGGATAATCAAAAAATTACTTTAATCCTTGGTAGTAATATTTTTAGTAGATAAACAATTGTTGAACTTTGTTCTTCAGAGTTTTCCCCTTTAAGGTATCTCAAAATTCCCAGAATAGAAATTGGAGAACCTTATTAATCCAAGCCTTCGTCTCTGGTCTAGGTATAGGACTGTACTCAGAGTCACATATCATTTCACAAAAAACAGGACTGCACATGCTTGATTCAATTGCAAATGAATAATATAGGGATGTCATTTTATATTAATATTTTAGACAAACTTTTTTTTGCACGTGTAATGGCCTTAGATTACATCAAACTAAATAAGTGCCTCATCAGATTAGAGAGAATCACCGAAGCAACTGGGAAGCCTAAGCTTATAACATGTACGGAATAAGTAAGACTCCTAAGCTTATAACATGTGGGAGAAATCTCCCTTGGTTTAAAATATACTACTAATATACATTCTATATTCTTGTCGTATGCGGAGAGAGCAAATGACGGATCTGCACAAAGGACTAATATAGCTTCGAATTAAAGCAAAGGTTTCATCGATAAATAAAACACTACACTCAGATCTCAAAACACGTACCTCACTAACTTTTAGGCAGAAAAAAAAGGTGCACACAATATCGCAAAGAATTTAAGAATTTCACACACAGCCAGTTACATACTTACATACGAATTTTAAAAAAAAAAAACATCGAATTTATGCACACTGAAAATGCAGAGATACACGCGAATTTATTAATCGGTATGGATATACGCATTTCATTCTCAAATTAACAGAATTAAGGAGAGAGCTTGAGCGGAAAATATAATTACTCTGCTTGCGTCAGGATTAAGGCATGTCTGCGAATTCTGGGAGTCGGACACCGCCTTCGGTGATACGATCACCGGGCTACGGCGCTCCATTTGACCCCCGATACGACTCCGGCGTACTCGGAGCTGCGGCGATGGCGTGATTTTATCCCCAGCCACGTTAGACGCCGCAAACGACAGCCTCTTACACGACGTCGGATTGACATCATCCGAGCTACTAAAATTTGCAATTGTGGTTCTGCTTGGAGTCGACTGGTACACCACGGCGGCAGCCATTGCCGGACGATACTGCTACCAAGGTTTCTGTACCTCTGTAGACTGTGTTTGTCTTTGCGAGCAAGAGCGAGGAGAGAGGGTGACGATCCGAGTTTAACGAGCTTAAATGAGTTTATTACAGTGGTATTTATATAGTAAGCTTGCGAGATACTAAGATGAAATCATGAAAGGGAATGCTCACTGCTCTAAGAAGAGGCATTGAGCTACATATTACTTATATGCCCTCATGTGTTATTTCCACCTTCTTCCCATCAATTTGGTGTATCACTTCTTATATATATATATAAACCATTTTCAAGAAAATTACTACTCCTTTAAGAAACTTAATTAAAAATAGTATCACTTCCCTCAATTTGGTGTATCACTTCTTATATTTAAAATAGTATCGCTTCCCATCAATTTGGAGTAATTTTTAATTAAGAAATTATGATTCCTTTAGAAATCATGTGAATTTATCATAATTAAATAGTATATCAACTTAATTAAAAATAATCTAATGTTCCAAATAAATTCTTCAATCTTACGAGCAATTTAGGTTACCACCTAAATTCCATTAAACAAGGGGATTATTTTACTAGTGAAGAATATAAAATGGGTGGGAGATATAAGTGTCTTATTTCACTTTTTAATTTTTAAATAATTATCCTATTTTAAAATTTTACAATATATTTATAACACTCTTTTAATTTTATCTTTATTTAATATTTATTAAAATATGATATTATTTATATAAATGTGTTTATTATGATATTTAACAAACAAAAATATAACAATAAGTTTAATATATATAATTAAATAAAATAGAACACTTAAAGAAAAAATCGGAAGGACTATTAATAAAACATCTCAAAGAAAAAAAATTAATATTATGCGAATGGAAGGAGTAATTAAAATACAAGGAAGATTAAGCATTATTGGTGGAGACCCCACATGTGAGTTGGAGGGCAAATTGGGAAGTAATGTGTTCCAAAAGTGGCCAAAAGGGGATGGGATGGGGTTTTTTTTGGCATTTGTGAATGCAGGTCAATGTCAATTAACCAATTTCCCATATAATATAAAAGAAATCACATGCACAGGTGACACGTGAAAACATATGTGAAGACCGTCATTATGCACCGTTGGTCCGTTGCTTGTATTTTACCTATACATGTTGTCCGTGTTTCTTATCTAAGGATATGTTTGGTATTCAAGATACGATAATTATCTTAAAATAATTACACTATATTATCTTAAGATGACTATCGTATCTTAGATGCCAAACATAGTTTAATTGTTTATATTGCGAAATTCTTATTGACGGTAAATATTGAGTTTGGGTCATAAGGTCCGGTTAAAGAGACAAATAGTTGGTCGAGTTTCTTGAAAAATTATGACACAAGTAGTATGCATTCATCAAATAATAAAAGAAAATTAATGATACTTAGAGTTAGACATGTCAATTTAATTGGAAATCGCTGAGTTGGTCCGAATCAATTTGAAATTGAAAATGTTTATAGTCGAAATTTTACAATTTAAAAGTTTTTTTTAGCCTAAATAAGGTGAAGATCCAACACAATATGAAATTGATAGGATCAGCTCCTAAATCGATTAAAATGGTCAAATTAAATAAATTAAAAGTATTTGTGAAAGATATTTAATTATATATACAAAAGTTGTATTCATCGTGATTACCGGCTAATCAATCACTTTGAATAAAGCCTTAAGGAACCTATTCAAAACGTATGAAGTTGTATTATTATTTAATTACAGTATGTCTTTAAACTAAGTTTATTGGGTAAAACTTGTTTGATGTGAATTTATTGTTCACTTTGATATAGTGGAGTTTAAAAAAAAAATTTGACTTTGTATTATTGTGTATTGAATAAATTTGAATCTTAATTAATTTAAATAATGAAAATATGTTTTTCTAAACACATTGACAAAGAATATTTACAATAACTTCAATACTAACAACTTTAACAGCGACATAATTTTACAAAAAAATTCCGATCACACTTTTGTGCAATTTGTTTATAAAGAAAAATGAGTATGTATGTACTAAATTTAAAAAGGAACTCTGAAGTCATAATATCAACTTAATCTGTAGCAAATTAACTTCACCTCTCTCTCCCCCATAAACAAATTTGGTTCCACATAAGTATAAAAAGCAAGAAATATATTGTACTAGGTCATTACTTTTGTACTCGTACAGTGCTTATCATTATAGAAAGCAATATTAAACAAGTAGTATGATTCTTTCTTTCATATCATTTATAGCTAGCAATTAATTGTATTAAAGCCACAAGAGGAATATCAAACACTCCATCTTTAATCTTCTTATAAATTTTTTATGCAGTCTTGATAAACACTTGTGAAAAAACAAATGCAATAAATTAAAGCCACAAAAGGAGTTTACTTAAATTTAGTATGGTCTTGAAAGATCATACTAAAATCATTCTGATAATGGGCTAGCAGATAAGAATTTGAGCAGCCCATATTAAAATCATTCAGACAGTCCCCAATCCATCTCGGACACGGCCTACCTTAATTAAAGATCTGAAATTTGTTATAGTTCTTAATTAATTTGTTAGTTTAATTTCTGGATTAATTTTATTTTGTACATCAACTACTCTGCGCTACTGCTATTTAATACTCCCTCACATCAACTACTCTGCGCTACTGCTATTTAATACTCCCTCACATCAATTACTCTGCGCTACTGCTATTTAATACTCCCTCCCCTCCGTTTTGTTAGATTAGAAATATTTTCCTTTCTCGAACGTCCTGCTAGATTAGACGCATTTTCTTTTTTGGTAACTTTTACAATTTAAAAGTTTGTGGACTATAGTCACCAAAAGCAAAAAATATTGATTTCCGATCAAAAAACAAATGCTTCTAATCCAGCGGAACATATTTATTATTCCCGGATAGATGTATTCTTGCATTCTCGATCGGCACCACTTTGAACAATAACTATTCTGGCCACCTTTTCTTTTTTAATTTTTTTACAATAATTTTTTTAATTCGGCCACTATTAACAATTATGATTCCACCTTCCAGGAACAAATTTATTTGAAAAATGTTGACACTGTTGAAATTGCTTAGATCAAAAGATGGACTTATAACTTATTACTCCATATGGTTCTATAATATTATATATATAATATAATATTATTAATAATAAATTGATATTATAAAATGATTGTTGTTAAAATATATTCTCTTTGTTCGTCCACGATAAGTATATCATTATTATCTAAATAGACCGTCCACAAAGAGTGTATTGTTTCCGCTTTAATATATGGACCAACACACTTTTCAATACATCACATCACATCATATCTAATATTTACAAAATTAACACATAATATCATATTCCTTCCGTCTCAATAAGAATGACACAAAACTTTTGAGCATGGTTATTAAGGAAAGTGTATAAATTAATATAAGAGTGATAAAGGTGGTAGGGTCAACACTTTTTTTAAGAGCTAACTTTTACTATTTTTGGAATGTGTCATTCTTAGTGGGACGTCTCAATAAGAAAATTGTGTCAAGCTTATTGAACAGATGTAATGATTTTTCTTAAAACTCGTGCACACTCCTTCATGATACACTTATCATTGACGGAGGGAGTATAATACGTCTCATCTGAATTAGGGATAGCAACGGGGCGGGTTTGGGGCGGGTTTTGCTTTCCCGCCCCATACTTGTTTAATAATTTCATCCTCGTACCCGCCCCGTTACCCTTTTAAATCGGGGCGGGGTCGGGGCAGGTATTACCTGGCGGGAGAGAGGTCCCCATCGGGTACCCGTTAAACAATAAAATTTTTATTTATACAGGCATATTAAAAACTATTATATCAAACATAAAACTTCTAGACCTTAAAATATATAATAGCAAGCTACACTACAAGTTCACCACATAATAAATTATAATTTTTAAATGTAACCAATACAAAATTTCTACTATTTTAGTTAAATTTTTAAGTGTAATTATAAAAAAAATATAATTGAGTAATACTATTGGAGCGGGTTCGGGATGGGTACTTATATACCCGTACCCGACCCAAATCTGAGATGAGTATAAACTTTAAAACTCATACCCGCTCCCAACTCTAAATTGTCTTTAAAACTCATACCCGCTCCCAACTCTAAATTGTGTAATGGGTTGGGTACCCGCGAGTAACCGAGTCCGCGGTTAATTTTATCATCCCTAGTATGAATCAATATTATTATATATTTAAATAAATAAATAAAAAGAAGAAGAAGAAGAGGAAATATGAGTCTTTGTTATTATTTAATTAATTAATGTTGATAAAAAGGAGTGGTGACTGGTGAGGGCTAGGGATGGCAACGGGCCGGATCTGGACCGAATCTGGCTTGGTCCAGATCCAGATCCGGAAATTTTAACCTTGGTCCAGATACGTTGGATCTAAAAAAGCTTGGTTCAGATCCAGATCTGTGAGATCCGCGGATCCACGGATCTGTCCAGATCCATAAACTTAAATTTCAAAAATAAAATTCTAAATATTAATAATAATAACTTGATTAATCCACAATACCACCACAAAATTCTAAATATTATTGTATTTTCATTTCTTAATTATAAAAATAGATATAATATTACATATATATATAATTATAAAAAAATTATATTAAATAAACAGATCCACGGGTCGGATCTAGACCAGATTTGGGATGAATCTACTAAATTCCAGATTCGGATCCATGATTTTTATTAGTTGTCCGGATCCGCCGGGTCCAAATTTTTAATGATCGGTCCAAGTTCCACTGTTATCCATAGTGAGGGCACTGAGGCTGAGGGGTGAGGATAATTCTGCAGAACGTCATCTTTGGTTTGAAAAAGCTGCGATTAATTGGTGGCATAAAAATCAACCCCACATTTCAACAACTCTTAAAAGTTGCCTTTCATGATTATGAGAAGATGTGCGCCCCAATCATAAATTATCTAGAAACCGTAATTTAAATTATTATTTAAAAACCCACAAAGAAATTGTGCTTTAGGGTAAAAAAAAGGTGTCTTTTTGCAGAGCAACTTTTTATAGAAAGAAACCGTGTGTTTATTGGGATCAATTATTTATATTATTCTGATTGTAAATACAGGTAATTATGAAACAGTCCAATTTTATAATTGTAAAATTAAATTATATATTCTGTAATTTTTATATGAAAAATATTTAAAAGGTTTAAAATATTCAATGATGACTCCATAGGTAGCGTTGGATTATCCATATTGCGCGTGAGGATGTGTGTTAAATTTATTTCTTTAATAACATCTTTTTAAAGGGAAATATCCCAATATTTATTTATAATATAACTCTCATTTTGTGTACATGGCATCAGGCAAACCTGCAGGATCTAATTACAAATTTAAAATATTTATTTTGATGTTTGGACATGTAAAAATTATAATGTTGAGGAAACAAGATGGTACATTCATTCCTGATTGCATGCCACCAAGTACTTTTCTATCTCTTTATTCGTGACATATTTATTATATTTGAATGTAATAATAATAATAATTTATTTATAGAAAGAAAAGTATTTTACACTTAAAAAAATTAATCATTTTCATTTTTAAAATTAATTAGGTGCGTCACAGGGTCACGTCAGCATGATAGTCTTATTTTGTGGGTGCCACATACAAGAAATTCGGAAAGTCACTAGTTCACACGGATAATTAAAGTTGGTTCACATATAATTTAGTTTAATTTAATTTGTCACATTTAGATAAGATTATCAAATTTTTGTCATTGGAACCAAACGCTAGCTGGTGCGGGACTAAAAAGTAATTAAAACTCCACCAAATTTATACTACTATAGTAAATAGCTATATATCAATTATTAACACGATCTACGATCTAGTGCAATTATAAGTAAATTACTAATATCAATATGATCTATGATCTAGTGAAGCAATTACTAATATCTAAAAAAAATCATTTTGCGACAAATTGAGATGATATAATATATATACACCAGAAAATTATGAATTAATCCGTGTGTTTAAGTAAGGGATTCACATCACAGTATCACATCATATATATAATACTCCTATAGAAAGACTTAGACTGAAGCTAGAACGTTGACTTGATAAGTTTTTGCCTACTTAATTAGTTCCTCTACGGTTATATATTCGTCTGTCATATTATACTTTCTAGAAGTTCTATACAAACATTATACTATATTCGTTCCCAGCGAATCTGTTACATATTTCTTTTTGGATTATCCCAATGAAAGTATTATACTATTCTTTTAACTTTATTATTTACATAATTTTAAATAATATATATTTTTATCACCATTTTATATTAATTTTTAATTTATTTTTTTAAATCATGACAAAAAACAAAGCGTAATAAATTCGTAGGAACAAATGATTACTATGTTTTACTCTAGAAACTATGAAAAAGATACGTATATGGTAGGTTGTTTTTCTTATATACCCTTATGTTCACCAAAGTTATTTATTTATTTTTTATTTTGATTTGTCCACAAATTTTTATACTTTAAAAATTTTCATTAAAGTAAATGGACATTCTCCACACAAAACATATAACTCAATTAAATCTTTGGTGAACGGACCAATTGCATTTTATTTACATAAATTATAAAGAACAATTTATATATAGAGGAGATTGGTTCAAATGTTAATATTGTCATTGTGTGTTAACTATGATTCAGTTTTAGTTATTTATTTATTTTGATCCATGATTACAATTTATTTGACTAATTTATATATGTTTGCATTATTTATATATTTTAAAGGTTATAAATATAATTATGATATTATAATTATAACATAATAAATTTATAGAATAGAATTATTTTTACCCATTTACCTCTCTTACATAATATATTTTCAGCATGATTATATCCAAATTTATTATTTGTACTCGGGTAAAGAAATAATAAATAACAGATTATTCATTCACACTTTTCGATTATGATTTTATTAATTACGGTATAATTTAATATACATTTAATATAAAATATTAAAAAATAAAATTAATAAATAAAATAATATTATAGTGAAAAGGCATAGTTATGTGATATCACGTGATATTGACGCATCAACTACAAACATAATCCGAAGAGTTTTAAAAATACATGAAAAGAAAATCTAAATTTACTATAATGTCATACACATTTTATTAAAAAACCTATTTTAATGGCGGAAGAGAGTAATATAACTATGAAATGAAAACTTTAGAGCAAAAACTTAATATAATATATATTCCTAAATTTCCTATTATTTTACATTGATTGAAAAACATGAAAATTTTCACTCTAAATTTTTTGATTAGGCTCCCCAAAATTAAGAAGACTTCACTCAGATTGTTTTGTCTTCTTATATATCATCAGAGTGTTTGACAGTTCATTAGTATTTAGTACTCTCTCCCTCCGTCCCACTAAGTGCCACCACAAGGAAAGCGGCACGCAGTTTAAGAAAGTAAAGTGTATTATTTTAAAAAAGTAAGAGTGAAGTATTTTAAAGGTATATTTTTTTCTTTTTAGAAAAGTAACCACTTTTAATAGGGCAACTTAGTAAGGAAATATAACACATTTAGCGGGAAGGAGGAAGTAGTGAGTATTCATATATTATGTGTTAAATTCTTTCGTCTTTAATTCTTGTTGGCTATTTTAATTATATGAAGCGTAGGAATCGCTTAAATATATATATATATATATATATAGATAGATATAGATATATGGTGATCAATGAAGTTTGACCATGTTTTTAAGTGAAGTGATATTTAATTTAAGAAAATTAAATGACTTAGGGTCAATCTACGTTCCGAGTAGATGATCTTGATATATTTATTTTCTCTACACCGATTCCCGGTGAGTGATAAATAATAGTATAAAGTGAGTCACTTAAATAATAGAGTTATGTGTTTTGAGACTAAGTATGAAAAGAAATACTTGTATCACAATGGTTATGAAAACATCATTTATCATGTACTCGAATGTTCGTGGTGCTGTCACCTTTAAGACGTAAAGTTGTTTTATGTTTGTAGACATCACATCACACCGAGAGCACCGGTAATAAAATAGATTAGCAAGTCAAATGTAATATGTAATTTCATTTTCCAAATATTTTTACATTATTTTCCTAACATGTCGTCACAATATAAATATATGTGGAGAAATAAAGCTCACATAGTGATGGTGATATTTTGCCCTTATTTCAACAATACTTGATTTTATACTTCGTTAAACTAGATCGATTTACTAGTTTTCTTACTTATTACATCATCCTAATAAATATTATATGCTATATTCATTACCACTCCGTCCTATAAAATAAAGGTGTATTCCATTTTATGATGTTCTCTTCAAAGAGAGATATTTTCCAAAATAAAAAATAAGGGGTGTTAATGGTAATAAGAATGCAATTAATATTTACTAATTGCACTTTTATTTTTTATTTTTTGAAATATTCCGACACTTTAAACTTAAATAAAAATTTCTTAAATTTCTTAATTTACGTGCTGAAATGGTATTTTATAAAAATTTATAAAGAAAATGCAAATTTTAAAATCAAGCTTTCTTGTATATATTAATTCCTATTTGTCTTCTAATTATTTGCACGCACTGCTATAAAGTTATTTAGGATAAAACCATTTCTTAGAAACAATATCGACCACCCTTTCCTTCACTATATTAGTATTATTTATTTGATTAGTTACCGACTTTTATGCTGAGCTAAAGCAAGTCTACGAAAGTCTTTGTTTTCTTCTATTGGTAAGCAAAACATTCACATTAATTAATATATAATGGGGCAAAATTATTCTATTTGACATCATCCACCCACGTACCTATAATAATATAGAATATAGATTGAGATGAGCTCCTATTTTGACTTATTACCTTATTTATAATTAATATGATCGTATTCGTATCATCAAACATAACCATATATCTATTGGTGGGACCAAATTAAACTCTGTCGTTCATATCAATGAACTGCATTTTCCTAGAAATTTACTTGGAATATGATTGACTTTATGGTCTACACAAAATATATAATCGTGTAGAACACATCATTTTTAGGTTCAAACCTTACCCCCATTTTCAATCCTATTTTAATTAATCATACAAAAAAAATATCACCCAATGGCTAAGACCGTAATTAGTGATTGATCCAGACTATATAATCCCTGTTTAATTAATAAAATAATTTGAATGACCCATCGACTCTAGAAGATTAGTACTTTACAATAGTTAATTATCATGCATATGTATAATTGTAATTTAAATTAGATAGATTATTTAATGTACTCAATTCACCACGCGCGCGATGAAAAAAATATGTCGACTTTATCTAAAAACTAAATATTATTACGTCTTGTCTATTAAAAGTAACTTAGTACTTACAAATTTGATCAAATCAAACCACTTTTTGTAGAGCGTGAAATTATTGAGCTTAAATTATTCTTTTATCCGTCATCTTCTTTTTCATTTAGTGACATGATTTTTGAAGAATTGTAATGACTGTTCAATCTCAATTGTTCATCGATTTCAAATATAAATCTCTTCCTTGGCTCACAAGTATACGAACCATGAGGTACAATTATATGACTGTGATAATTAACAATGTTATTTGAATTACAAAATGTATAATAATTGAAATATATATAGTTCTATCTACTTGGTGTGAATGGAAAATAAATTAATCCACATATCTCTTCATGTAGGTACAAAACGGAGTCATGCACTCACTACATAAAATACTCCTTCACGCATACAAGAGTAAGACCACTTATACGTATTGATTAAACAAAAAAAAATGGTATTGTAAAACGGTTACTCAATTATCCATAATAATAATACAATTATATGATCCCATTAAAAATCTATAGACATGAATTTCCGGCCATTCATTAAAATTTGTTGCATGTGATTAAATGCAAATTCTAAAAATTCAATTGATATACGTTAAAAAAATCACAAATAAAAGGGTTGTATTTTAAAGACTATTAGGATTAGGATTTAAGAAAACAAAGGAGCATAAAGTTGGGGTTGGGATAGAGAGCTGCCAATCCATATCCATATCCATATCCATATATATACTAAAGCCAAATCTTCTCTCACTTAGTTTTCCCTCCAAAATCTTTATGAGAGAGAAAATTTGGCTTCTCTATGCAAATACTTGAAATTTCAACAAATATATATATATTTATCATATTTATATCATGTTATTATTTTATAATATACTAAATATCTCTTTTCTTTTCACTGTGATATCTATATAATCAGCAATGTTAAATTTTTTAATATTTTAATATATATATATTTATCACTGTCAATGCTTTAGAAGCTCAATAAATTATTATTATATGAGTGTAAACCCTTCCATTTTCAAAAACTATTCAACAAATGATAATAAAATATTTCGAAACATTTATTTTAATTAAAAATTCATTTTAAAATATGAATATAAAAATTTGAACGTCTTTATATGTTATTTACAATTTGAGGAATGAGAATGACAAATGTGTAATCAAAAAAGGATTAAATTTTGTGAGTAGGGGTTTTGATAAGTTCAGTATTTGATTAATTGATTATTTGAAACTAATTTTTTTTTGTACCGCGTGCCAGACCAACCGATTATACTGATTAATTTTTTTCGGAAAATGAATTTTTAAGTTATTTCCAAGTTGACTTTAAAGTTATCTTGGTAAATATTTTATGAGATAGTTCATTTTTAATGATTAGTATATGAAATCGAGTACCCTATCCATTATCGGTTCAGTACCAATTACTCGAGTACCCGTAATTTTCAAAATTTAAGAATCAATTATCAACTTATTAATTACTGAAAATTGATACTTGATAATAAGTTTTTAGTCCAGTACCGATTCTTCCTGTTAACTGATTGATACCCAATAATCACAAATACATTATGAAAAAAATTTAAAATCTCAAATTGAGTTTCTCAAACTCAATCGAAATATTTTTTGTCACTTAATTTTTAATTTACATGTAGTAATTAGAGATGAAAATAAATTTCAATTTTGAGAAAAGTTCAGATAATATTATGTATTAGTAATAATTTCATATTTTAATAATTTCAAACAAAAAGGTTACGTTCTTTAATAAATTGTAAACATGAAATAATATAATAATAAAAATATTGTACTCATTGAAGGATAATGTATTGTGTTTATTTTGTGATTATATGTAGTTTATTATTTCATCACCGCAAAAAATTACACATTAATTTATTGACATGTCACAAACGACAAATTTGTTATTCATCTCTCCAAAATGAATTAAGGGGACTTTCCACAATACATTTCAATGATATAACAAATGGTAATTCTACTTATATGTATATACTTTAAGATTTGTTTGTTGTAATAACAATATGCACATTTAAATATAACAATGAATTCAAGAGCACTAGCTCATATCACTCGAATAAGCTAACATTTCAAAGTGGAAATGGTGGAACATCTATCTTTTACTGATTAAGCAGATGAAAAATCAAATGAGAATCTTATAGAAAATGCTACAATAATATCATATTACACTTCAAAGTCTACTAATTATGTGAGAAGTAATGTTGATGCATAAATCTATTAATATATTAAAATGAAGTTTGGGTAACTACTTTTTGGAGCCAATTCATATATAGCTATCGATTATTTTTGAAATAATGTGTAAATATATTCATTCAAGATTCTTAATTTTAACACATTTTTTCTTCTATGCAATTTTTGCAGCAATCATCATATCCTACTAACTACAAATCTATTAATAGTGCAACTTATTATTTAAAAGCCACTAGAATAGTAAATACATTTAAATATAATTATTTTTTTCCGTTTCTTTATCATTTTATTTTAATAAAATCTTTCAATTTCGTTCATGTAACTATAAGCAATATGCATATTAAGTTAAAGATATTGACAATAACATTAATTCTTTATATGTTATGAAATATAAAAATTAATATGAAAATGTTACGATCATTTAATAATGTTATAACATGATTTTGGATTAGATGGAAGCAAAAAAAGAAATATCCAAAAGTAAGAGAGTTAACTTATGATGCGTTCCGAACCAAATTAGTTTGAAAGAGAGATAATAGAGAATGATGTTCGAGATATAATTTAATAGAAATTGTTAATGTGATAATTTCATATATATCAAGAATATTTTTTATATTACAATTTATTAATTTATTATTTAAATTTATTGAATATTAATTTAATATAAAAAAATTTAAGTAACATAAAACAATATATATTAGAATAATTGAACAAATGCTATCCGTGTTGCACGGAAGCATCACTAGTCAATATCAATAGCAGAACAAAAATAATTAGGAACAAAGCGTTCATATTTGTAAATAATAAAGGATGCAAAAAAGTGTGTGTGAATAATTGAGTTGAGTGGAATATTCTAATTTCTAAGTATTTGAAGGCGGTAAATTAGTTTAACTGATCTTTCCCTCTCCCTATAAATACGACATCTTAACTCCATCTTCCTTAAATCAGTTTACACACATTAACACATACTACTGTACTTCCTTCCTTACCAAAACATAACGCCTCATTTGTTTGCTCCATCACACTCTTCCATCAACAAAATGAAGGTAAATTAGTTTACTAAAACAAAGCACCCACATCGATTTTATTTTTTTTTGCTTAATTAATTAATTAAATGTTGGTTGAACATGTGGTGCAGGTAAAGATTGTGGTGAGGGTGTCGATGAGCGACGAGAAATCCCGCGCGAAAGCCCTAAAAATATCGGTGGGAATATGGGGAGTGGAGTCGGCGGCTCTGTCGGGGGAGGAGAAGCGGCAGGTGGTGGTGGTGGGAGAGAACATCGACGCGGTGGAGCTGACGCGCCAGCTGAGGAAGGGCGTGGGCCACGCGGATCTCGTGAGCGTGAGCGAGGACAAGAAAGAGGATAAACCCGCCGCCAAGATGGAGGCGCCGCCTCTGCCGGTTCCGTTCATGGTCTCCTACCCGCCGCACCAGCACTACGCCTACCCGATTTATGAATCGCGTGACCCCTCCTGCACGATTATGTGAATATTATATATTATATTTCTGAGACCTATCGATCGTTGAGGGATGGTGGATGACGATGATTCTGAATTATCTGGGGAAGTTTGAATGAAAAATATTTCTCTTACTTTTTTTTGGGGAAGAAGCGTGCGTGCGTGTGCTTGGATAGTGATCCAAAGGGGGTTAGCTTTTTGGGGTTTGTAATTAGGCGTAAGTGAAAAATTAAAAGTGCAAGTTATTACATAAGAGTTGCTACTTTAATCGATTCATTTCAATTTAGATGCCTAAACACTTGTCATTCCGATTCTCTCTAAAATTAATTACCGATTCACACTCTTAATTGCATCTCAATAAGCTCGTACAAATGTTCCCAAGAAAAATATATCTAACGAAATTTGCCGATTGCTTCCCATGCTCTAAATCCACACCAACTATTTGTTTATAAGCACATAGCTTATTTAGTTAAGCATTTTATAAAAATGGTTTTGTATTTACTAACCGATGTTGCATGGGATGGGTCAAGGAATTATGGACTCAAAATTTTTCCATGGGCCCAACAGGCCCATCAAATCTCCAACCCAAAACGAGAGTAAACCAAAGTAATGCTAAAAAACATGGTGGTAGTTTGAGGGACTATGTATTTGGAGAGCTGGTAGTAAGCATTATATGAGAAGTCCAATTGTTGTAAGGTTGCAAGACTTTGAGTATATTGCTTTTTTTATATAATATATTTTTAAAATTTTTGGTGTGCTGATGATTGGATTAAGTTTCACAAGATGCAGATGGGATGGCATATATCTCTGATATGTAATTAATTACTCTCTTGGACTCCCTAATGCCATCAACCGTCGTGTTTCGGTTCATAAAGTTTAACTTGATTTCTTTTCAGAACACGCGCTGAACGAGCTATCTGTCAGGTTCCTCCGACTCTTAGAATCGACTAATCCATGTGCAAGTGCCGTTCACATGGAACTTTTCCCCTCCACCAAGATCCGCACCGACGGCCGCTCGACTCGGACTCATGCTCAGGGTTTTCGGCTTGTTTTTCTTTTTGAGTTGTCCCACTAATATTGATTTGTTCCTAAAATAACAAAAAGTTACTTTTTAAAATATGTGAACCCATCAATTTTTCAACTTTTACCCTACTCCTTATTTTACTTGCAAAAAACAAACGAGCCGCTAATGGAGGAACGAAGGTAATATTGTTTTGCATTTGGGGAAAAAATCGAGGATGCCGTTTTTTTGGTTTCTAGACTTTATTATTAATCATATAGTGTGTATATATATAGGGCCCGGATCTAATAGGATCAAACACTTAAGTGTTAACTATAATCCAATTAGGACCATAGATCAATTGTGTTTGAACGATCAGGATTCAAAATTATTATTATACTAATTAAAATTAATATAATGATTATTTATTATAATTAAAGTCAAATTAGTAATTTACATTATGGAGATCAAATTTAAATTAACAAAATTGGTTGAAATAGACCTAAAATTTGGGCACTACGATCAACAAAATAGAATTAACAAATCAAATAAAATCCAATAAACAAGATAAAGTGCATTTAAAATTTCAAACTCTATCTTTTCCCCTAATTAAGCGGTTGGTACATTATTCAGTTATATATAATAATTAAACAATATTATACCAAAAAATAAGCTATGCAATGTTCTAAAATAAGCAATGTAATTATTGATTACAAAGTAGAATTATATATAATAATTTAAGCATTATTATATCACAAAATAAGTCATGTGGTACTATAAAATAAGCAATATAATTATTGATTATAGTATATTCTAATTAGAATTATATAAAATAATTAAGCATTATTATATTACAAATTAAGCTATTCGGTATTTTAAAATAAGCAATGTAATTATTGCTCACGGTATATTCAAATTAGAATTTTATATAATAATTAAGCATTATTATACCACAAATTAAGTTATGTGGTGTTCTAGAATAAAAATGTAATTATTGATTACGTTATATAATAATTAGAATTATATATAATAATTAAGCATTATTATACCACAAAATAAGTCATGCGGTGTTCTAAAATAAGCAATGTAATTATTGATTACAATATATTATAATTAGAATTATATATATATAATAATTTAAGCATTATTATACCACAAAATAAGTTATGTGGTGTTCTAAAATAAGCAATGTAATTATTGATTACAATATATTATAAGTAGAATTATATATATAATAATTTAAGCATTATTAAATCACAAAATAAGCTATAGGGTATTCCAAAATAAGCAATGTAATTGTAACATGATTGAGATTTATAAATTATTAATTGATACAAAAGGAAACTCGAATGCTTAATTATGGCAATAGAAAACTTAATAGTTATTAAATCACAAAATATATAATAGTTAAGCAATATTAAAATAATTAATTCCGGCGGTGAGTTATTATCTCCTTGATAGTTATAATTTATAACTTAATTTTAGGTATTATTGTTGAAGACATGTATATATTAAATAAGTTAAGATCATAATAATAATAGTAAATTTACTTTTATAATCTTTAAAATAATAAAATAATAACATAATATTAAAATAATTGAATAAATTATAACCATAGATCAAAACAAATCAACGATCAGTAATGGATCCTAGTTAACTCGTGGGGATAAGGTTAACATTTGAACTCTCCTCTATAAAACAATAAAAAAATAAGAAATGATCTAGATCGTCAATTTTTTTTGATCGAAGAGACAATATTTATTTGAACTATAAATAATATAAATGGAAAACTGTGGTTTGCATTGTGATATGAAAATGCAACAGTGGGATATGTTTGTAACGTGAATACCTGATAATTAATGAATTTTGTATCTTTCAAAAATCAATATTTTCCCTTAATTTAGATTTTCATTTAATTAATTACACTATATAATGACTACAATACGTTTTTCCCTCAACTACCTCCAAACTTTAATCTTCAAATTTTGAAAGTCTGTCCACGTGTCCTCTTGTGGCGATAACAAATTAAATTCACATGTAATGAAAATTATGTCATGTTCATATATGCTATATATAAATCAATGCATTCACATAGATATTAAATGCAAATACACATTCTGTCAATAAAAATGTACGTATGTTTATTATTATATTACATCATAAAACAAATAAAATTTGATTAACTCACATAAAACTATAAATAAAGTTGATGCAAACTATACTAAATTACAATGCAAACAATAACATTTTTCAATGCAATTAAACAAAATATATATAACAATCTCTCATATCTGATTTATTTTAACAGTGCATTACTTACATAATTGAATGCAAAATATAAACTATGACCATGCAAATATATATGCGACGAAAAATAATTAAATTATGGTAATCGACATTTCCTAGATTTATGTCAAATTTAATTATGCCAACAATAAAATCTCTACCAAACAAATTGATAACTATAACCATAGTTATTAAAATAATTTTCTTTCTCCAACTATAAGCGCATAGTAATATTAAATAGGAAAAAATAGCATATTCGTCCCTATGTAGAGGTCCATATGACGAATCACCATTATGGTCCGGTTTTGTTCAAATGGATTCATGAAGTTGATAAGTTGTTGCAACTTAACTCTCCATTCTAACTGCCGTTTAACATCGTTAAGTAAATTTTATTTTTAATAAAAATGAACATATAATATAATATATGTGATATTTAAAATATGGAAAAAGTAGCATATCTGCCCCTAAGGTAGAGACCCCTATAACAAATCAAAATAACGACGATGTTAAACGGTCGTTAGAAGGGAGAGTTAAATTGCACCAACTTATCTACTTCAGGGGTCCATCTGAACAAAACCATGACATAAGGGGTGATCCGTCATAGGAGCCTCTACCCTAAGGGCGGATATGCTACTTTTCCCTATTAAATAATACTTCATCAGTCCACCAAGTTTCTTCCCACTTTGCCATTTTAGTTCATCCACCAAGTTTCTTCTCACTTTTCTTTCTATTTTTGGCAACCCTTTTCCATTTACTACACTTTAATGTAGATCTCATTATCCACTCACAATACATTACACATTATCTACTTTTTGTGGGTCTCATTCTCTACTTACTACACTTTACCCTCACTTTAACTTTTACCAATCAAAGTCAACCCGTTTTATTAAAATCCGTGCTAGATCAAAATGAGAAGAATATTAGTGGACGGATGAAGTAATATAATACTACATCCGTCCACCAAGTTTTTTCCCACTTTGCTATTTTAGTCCGTTCACCAAGTTTATTCCCATTTTCCTTTCTATTTTGGGCAATTCATTCTCCACTCACCACACTTTAACGTGGGTCTAATTATCCACTCACAATATATTACTCACTCTGTCCCACTAAACTTGTCACACTTTTCTTATTGGATGTCTTGGCACATTCCAAAAATAATAAAAATTATCTCTTCAAAAAAGTGTGGACCTACAATCTTTATCACTTTTACACTACTTTATCCACTATTTTTAATAACCGTGCCGGAAAAAAATGTGTCAAGCTTAATGAGACGGAGAGAGTACATTTTATCAAACTTTTTGTAGGTCTCATTCTTCATTCACTACACTTTTACTTTACCAACCAAAGTGAACTCATTTTATTAAAATCCGTGTCGGATCAAAATGAGAAGAATATTGGTAGACGAAGTCAGTACTACATAAAAATTGATATTATATGTGCAACTTGTTAATTTTAAAAATGGCCGGTAATTGATTGATGATTCAAAATTATACATTCTTGTTGCTATAAAAATTTACTAAAAAAATCAAACGAATACTGATCAAACTCAAAAGTAAAACAATAAACAAAAAAAAAAAAAAAATCCCTAACCTGACCCCAACCCACGACTCTCCTTCCTCTTTTCTCCTCAATTCGACTACAGAGCAGCATTAAGCTGATTTCGAATTGAATCAATTTTTTCTTTTTTTTCATTTTAATTCAAAATGAACTGAGAGGAGGAAAGTGAAAGGCAAAACGCAAAATTCTCAATGGCAGGAGTCTCCGTGGCGGCGGAGTGGCAGCTCCTCTACAACCGCTACTACCGAAAGCCGGAGCTTTACCAGATGCAGTGGAAGCAAGTTGATCTCACGCGCAACAAGATCGCCTGCGCCCCCTTCGGCGGCCCCATTGCCGTCATCCGCGACGACGCCAAGATCGTCCAGCTCTACGCCGAGTCCGCCCTCCGTAAGCTCCGCATCTTCACCTCCTCCGGCCGCCTCACCGCCGAGACCGTGTGGCGGAATCCCGGTGGCCGCCTAATCGGCATGTCGTGGACCGATGACCTAGCCCTAGTCTGCATCACCCAGGACGGCACTGTCTACTCTTACAACATCCACGCCGAGCTGCTCGGGACCTTTTCCCTGGGAAAGGAGTGCTTCGAGAACAGCGTGGTCGAGTGCGTCTTCTGGGGGAACGGCGTCGTCTGCATCACCGAGGCCTTCGAGATTCTCGCGGTGCCGGATTTCAAGACGCCGAAGACGGTTAAATTGGCGGATTGCAGCTTGGAGGAGCTCCCACATTGTATGGCGGTGATCGAGCCGCAGTACACGAAATCGGGAGACGTGGAGGTGCTGCTGGGGGTGGGGGATCACGTGCTGTTGGTGGATGAGGATGGAGTGCAACCACTAGCAGCCGGGATTGGGCCGTTGCAGAAGATGGTGCTGTCGAGGAAAGGAGATTTTGTTGCCTCCTTCACACATGATGGAAGGCTCTTGGTCATGTCCTCGGATTTTTCTACAGAAATCATCGACTACACTTGTGAGGTGAACTGTAAACTGTATTCTGCTTTCTGATTATGGTTTTTGTTTAGTTGAAATCGATTTCAATCATTTAAATGTCACCGTTCAATTGTTTTGATATTAATAGTTTAGACCCTTCTGGAAAGATTTAATCGACCAGACTCTTGAAACAATAGTGATTAGTCATAGACTTGGGATTGGGAAAAATTACATCTTCTTTGTTGAGTTAGATACTCTGGATACATGCATAGTAGTCTATCTAATGTATTATAGTATTTCCATATTTTCAGTCAGCCCTCCCTCCAGACCAACTAGCTTGGTGTGGAATGGATAGCGTTTTACTCTATTGGGATGACATGCTGATGATGGTGGGCCCATATGGTGATCCTGTACGCTACATATATGATGAGCCAATTATGCTTATTCCAGAATGTGATGGGGTGCGCATACTATCTAACACAAATATGGAGTTTCTACATCGAGTTCCAGACTCTAC
Source organism: Leonotis leonurus (assembly GCA_026898415.1). Taxonomy (NCBI): domain Eukaryota; kingdom Viridiplantae; phylum Streptophyta; class Magnoliopsida; order Lamiales; family Lamiaceae; genus Leonotis; species Leonotis leonurus. The sequence goes on from JAPKLX010000032.1 coordinate 1,758,472, forward strand.
AGTATCAATCTTTCAGATTGGAAGCACGTCGCCTCCTGCTTTATTGTATGACGCCCTGGAGCATTTTGACAGACGAAGTGCAAAGGTATTCTACTCTCATCTTAATTATCTTCTCTATGCTCTTGGGCCTATCTGTGGTACAATATTCAGCTCCTTTGATTGAATTTTCTGTGTGGTTATTCTGTTCTATGTAAGTTATTTACAAAGTTGTACTCCCTCCGTTTTACAAAAACATGCACCATTTGACTCGGTGCGGGTTTTAATAAAATGTAGTTGACTTAAGTGGTAAAAGTGTTATGAAGTGTTAAAATATAATTAATTTGAATGGAACTGGAGATTGAGACCCACGAAAAAGTGTTATTAAGTGTTAAAATATAATTGATTTGAATGGTAGTGGATAATGGGACCCACAAAAAGGTATTATTTATGTCTAAAAATAGAAGGTGCATGTTTATATGAAACGTACCAAAATGGCAAAAGGTGCATGTTTTTGTAAAACGAAGGGAGTATAATTTGTTGCCTTAGCTTATATATGCTTGCAATGAATAGAATGTGGAATCCTGAAGTTCTACACAGTGCCCTAATATATTGAAGATTCTAGTTGCTTGAAAATTCAAGTCTTGCAATCTGCCAAGCTAATCAAAACTTTAAATTATATTGTTCTTCTACTGTTAGCCTTCCCTACGCCTGCACTGCTGAGTTGGTGTAGTTATTAAACTTATTATAGAGAATTTTGAAGCTGGATAAGAGATGCAACCTTATCATTTTTAAATATCTAATTAGTTATCAGATTAAGGTGTAAGATTATGATAATAGGTTAATCTTATAGCCTGTAAAATTTTTCTGAAGAATATATATTGAACTATCTAAAAAATTTGTCTTGAAAAAAATATTGATACCCCCTATAAATAACTTGTCAGGCTGTTGAGAACTTGAGATTAATCCGTTCTTCACTGCCTGAAGCTGTTGAGGCTTGTATCGATGCTGCCGGCTATGAATTCGATATTTCACAGCAAAGGACACTATTGAGAGCTGCGAGCTACGGTCAAACCTTTTCTAGGTATATTTATTGCTGAAATTTTTGACCCATAACATGAGGTTAGGTTTCTCTGTTTTTTTTTTAATATCTCGCTGTATAGATATTTGATCTCTCTTTAACTTGTACTTGTGATTTATTCATTTTTTAAAATAGTACTCATTTTTCATTGACATGTTAAGAGATTCTATTTTTGATCTTCTATGTGATTTTTTGTGGTCTTCATGCGCATGTTCCTTTTGCTTCTGTTTTTCTAATACAGAGAAGATGACAATTGCAACCAAACTATATAGTCAGCCACTCAGCCTATCTATGTGAATGCACAAATCCTTTTCTAATTGTTTCTTTTAATTAAGTACTTTCAATGCTTCACATTTTGGTAGATCACTTGGTAATCATGTACAACTCCAAATTAGTTCCTTCCACACCTAATGTGAGTTGTTATCGTTTTTAATTGCTCAAGTTTAAGTGGGAATTGATTTTCTGTTGCTATATTGGGAACTTCTATGGTTGTTTTAATAAAATAGATTAGAGGACAGTGTTATGAAATCTTAATTTTTTTAAAAATTCTCTTCTACTTTTAACATTTTTTGATAACTTACCATTGCAACATTATGAAATTTGAAAGACTGAACCGAGATTTATATTTGTTTATGTGTTTTTCACAGCCTGGACTTGGATGTTGTAGTTTCTTACATGCATATAATCCCTGATTTCTCACGTGAACAAAATTTGGCACAACATTATGTTGTGCGTAAGTTTGCCTACATTCATGTTCCTGCTCGGGAAAAGCAATATCCTTTGTTTTTCATTTCATATTAATGATATCCAGTTCTTTGGCAGCCATTATCGACGTGACAGTCTACAAGAGATGTGTAAAGTACTTCGTGTCTTAAATAATGTACGCCATGCTGATATTGGAATTCCTCTAAGCCTTCAGCAGTACAAGGTCTTAATATCACAAATTACAATATCTTTTGCTTACAACTTCAAGTACTAATTTACGATCTTGCAAATAGTTAATATATGTATTTGTTTTTCCCGTTGTTTCTTTGTAGTTACTTACTCCATCTGTTTTGATCAATCGTCTAATCAATGCTCACAAACACCTTCTAGCTTTGCGTGTATCAGAATACCTCAATTTAAACCAAGTAAGTGACTATGTGATCAACTTGTTTTTTTTTAACGTTTTTTATAAGAAGTTAATTTTTTAAATACAGTAGTAAAAATAACAGAATAGTTTTGAAGCTGCAATCCCTTGTAATTGACATTCAAAGATAAATCTTTACATCGTGCTACTTTAATCTTCTACCTCTTTCATGTGTCATCAATTGTTTTTTCAACATCTTCCGAAATTCTCCTATTCATATATGATATATCTACATGGATCAGCAAAATTACTTTCCATTCCAGCTAGTTTCCCTCTGACCTCTGTAGTTAATGCCATCACCCAAACCCAAAGAAATAGCTTTCTTCCTTAAGTGGTTAGGGCCTTGAATTCCCCTAGTTCATTCAACACTCCAAATGATGTTGATCCTTTGAGTTCCTCTTGCTGTCTTACACAACAGATACCAATTGGGAGATACATAGCTGTAAGGATGTCTATTAGAACAATATCAAATGTACAACTTCCTTAAAATCAAAAGCTAATAGTAAAAATCATTTTTAGTATACTACACATTATCAAAACCTAATAATGCTTATTTCCTTTTACATGGAGGCCCCCTGGATAATTTCAATTATTTTTTTAACTACACCTGATATTGCTAAATTGGCATAGCATTGCTTCTTTGTTTATTAGTATCATAACTTTTTAGTTGTGAATAATTGATTGCTTTTAGTGAATCACAATAATGAATAAGCGAAACCCCCCCTCTCCCCCCTTCTCCTAACATGGACTGCTCATGATTGGGGTCAATGCATACCCAACTTAATGGGTTACTTGTTCCCTAAATTAGGTGTACTTTCTCTAATTTGGTTATCAATGTCTGGGTGGAAAGCTTATATACTTTACTAGGGAAATTGTATGGTTGGGACCACAAAAACAAGGAGTCTGTATAACAGATAGGAGCTGTTTGCTAATTTTGGCAGCTTGATTTGATTAAAAGACAATGTTCTTGGGGTATCATTGTTATAGCCCTACGTGTCTTTATGGCTGGAAAGGAATACGATATTCTATGAAGATAAGGAAGATTCATTAGAGGAGATGCAGGATATGGCTAAGTTTAGAGTTGCTTGGTGGGCTATGAACCGCAAAGAGTTTATTATTGATAAGTTGGGTAACTTGCTTAACTTTGCCAAAATACTCACTTGGAAAAAAGTGATCTGTACATTCTCTTGTATTTCATCCTATTCCAAAGCCAGTCCACAGAGAAAATGATTTGCTTTTGAAGTTGAGGCTTGTAAGGAGAATGTTTGTTTGAGAAGAATGTCAACCATGAGCTTCTTTGGAGTTTGGATACTCTTTTGGTGCTAGAAGTTATCTATTAGCAAACTAAATGGTGACTGGTCCTTACAGAAGCAGTTAGGCATTCAGTTTCAAAATCCTCAGTTGATTCGCAATGAGATTAATATATATTATGCTTTCTATAGGAAGTCGTTATAATGCACTGGACGTCTTCAAAGATATCAGCTTCCGCAGCAATTCCTGATGTCACTCTTCTTGAGATACTACTAGACAAGGTCAGTTTTTCAGTAGACCAAGTATTAATATTTCCCAAAAAATAATTATGATCCAGTGATCCTTACAAATTTTACACGGACAACACAAACTGAATAGTAGCTAATCTATTTTGCCAGTTTGCTTCTAATTCTTAGATTGTATTTTGGTACGTAAAATAATACTCCCTCTGTCCCATTCAAGATAGCCCCAAAAGTCAATAAAGCACTCATATTTTTGGTCAAACGGGGCCATCTTGAATGGGACGGAGGGAGTAATAATTTAGGTTCTATTGGATGTCCCCAAACATCCATCTTACAGACCCAAAATTCTCATAACTAATTTCATGGAATCTGATTGTCGGTCATGATGTGTAAGAGCAAGTTAAGTTAGTTTTGAATCAACCTGACAGGCATATATTGTGTCCAAGTATTACTACCTGAACCACAATACTTGTAATTTGATTTTCTATTCCACACCAGTCGATTGGTTCCAAAAGGTTTTGTCTAATATATTTATTTATGAGATCTCAGTTGAAGATATGCAAAGGAATATCTTATGCAGCCGTTGCTGCTCATGCCGATAAGTGTGGCCGTAGAAAACTTGCTGCTATGCTAATTGAACATGAGCCACGTTCCTCTAAACAGGTGGATTTTACTTATTTGTATTCCGTTTGATATTTCATTATCAAAAAAGATTTGATCATTTCTTCACTATATGTTTATATAGTCTTAAGCAACATGATTCTATTGGCTTGACAGTCATTCAATCTTGAAAGCCTTACTTATTTGGAACACTTTGGAAAACTTCCACACTAACATAAACGTATCGATATGTTAGATTCCTCTCTTGCTAAGCATTGGGGAAGAAGATTCAGCGCTTGTGAAAGCTACGGAAAGCGGAGACACTGATCTTGTGTATCTTGTCATGTTCCATATTTGGAAGAAGGTACAATATTGCTTAAAGTGAATATTCTCTGAGCAAGCTTTGTTGTATTGTTAGATGGAACTTTTATCATAGTTGATTGATGCACGACATGCAAATATTGCAGAGACCACCATTGGAATTTTTTGCAACAATACAGGCTAGACCTCTTGCACGTGATCTGTTTGTTAAATATGCAAGGTAGGTAGTGTTCTTATCCTCCCAAAATTCCACGAGAACAGGAAAAAAAAATACTTGCTTAACTAATGCAGGAAGCTTTCTGATAATTTCCTTTTCTTCCAGGTGTTGCAAGCATGAGTTTTTGAAGGATTTCTTTTTATCCACTGGGCAACTCCAGGTTGATTGACATTAATCTGATTTGTGATCTTTATTCTTAACTTGTTTTTATCATATATTCATATTACCTGATTCATGGGGTCTCCTCTCCGTCCTTGCTATATATTCATATTTATGGTCAATTCTACCTTCCTTCATCCATATATGCTGAACGCGTGAAAGATATTAATCAATTTCTGTTTTGTATTAGCAAACTGATTCCTATGATTGGATAGCTTGGAAGTACTAATTTATTGCCTTCCAAAATTCCCCTGCACATTCCTATCCATTCTTTCATTTCACTTTTCTACTTCTATATATCATATAGATTTTTATTGGGGTTGCAATAATCTTTGGAAGTACTTAAATAAGGTGTTCTTGCATTAGTTCCTGCTCTTCACAGTTTTTTATGTTTTCTAGACAGTTTTCTAATCATGATTTCTGATATTCTAGCTTGGGGCTAGTAATAAGTTCAGTTTCAGTCCTAAGAGACAGAATTTGTTGACCTTCTTTTTCCTTTTTCTCTTTTATAACATCTTTTTAAGGTTTTCAATTTAACAGGAGGTGGCTCACCTACTGTGGAAAGAATCGTGGGAACTTGCAAAAGATCCAAGGGCCAGCAAAGGCGCACCCCTTGGCCCACGCATAAAACTAATTGAAAAGGCTAGTAGTCTTTTTGCAGAATCGAAAGAACATATGTTCGAGACCAAGGCAGCAGAAGAACACTCTAAACTGTTAAGGTAATTGTTGTCTTGGGATCTTATAGGTTTGTGAATGCCTCCATGAATGATTAACAAAAACTCTATGCGGTCTAAAATAATAATAATAATAATAAATTCATGTAAGTTATGAAAGCTGTATATGATATCCATTTATCACTGACTTGCTTAATCCAACCAAAATGATTTTGATATTCTCTAATCCTCTCCAGTGCACTCTGTTCCCTTTCATCCTACCAGGCCTCTTTTATCCGTTTCAGTTTAAAACTTACCATGCATATCCTTTATTCGCAGAATTCAACACGAATTGGAGGTAACTACAAAGCAGGCTATTTTTGTGGATTCAAGTATCAGTGACACAATTCGCACATGTATTGTTCTGGGAAATCACCGTGCTGCTAATAGAGTTAGAGCTGAATTTAAGGTTTGTATTTCCCTGGTGAACAATAAATTAACTATCATCTGATTCATCTGTAATGAACCTTTTTAGTCGTACTTTTCCTTTTCACACACATGTGTACATTCTTTTATTTGGCATTTGATTTTGTGAAACGACATCAATATGATTCAGGTTTCTGACAAGCGGTGGTATTGGCTTAAAGTCTTTGCTCTCGCAACAATCCGAGATTGGGATGCGCTGGAAAAATTTTCAAAAGAAAAGAAGCCACCAATTGGTCTGTGTTATACATTCTAAGTTTTTTTCAAATTGTATTATCTTGGTCTTATTTCTCCCTATTTTAGCTACTTTTTTCACCCAGTCTTTGGTGGCGGCACAAACCTTATTATTCCTTATTGTGAATTTTGCTTGGTATCCTCGCAAGAGGCTTCAGATATAATTATTATGAAAATTGACTTTCAACCATGAGTCAGTTGAAGTTCTTGCATATCTTGAGCCATTATCATGCTTTTGACTCTTAAGAAAATTTTGCTAGTTTCCCTTCTAATCATTCTCCCAGTTTCTTTTTTTTTTTAAACTCATGTTATGTACATTCTATTCTGCAATTTCCAGGTTTTCGTCCATTTGTAGAAGCTTGTGTTGACGCGGGTGAGAAAGATGAAGCCGTTAAATACATACAAAAACTCAATGATCCTAGAGAGAAAGCCGAGGTAAACTATTCATGACTCGATGGGAATTTTATGTTCTGTTACAGTAGGTGAATGATATGAGTAATTGGAAAACGAACAGGCATATGCGAAAATCGGGATGGCGAAGGAAGCTGCAGAAGCAGCAGCACAAACCAAGGATGGCGAATATCTGGGGAGATTTTTGCAAAATACTGGAGGTGCTTCTCTATTTGATGTGCTGCGCGATCGCTTATCCTTCCAAAGCCTCTCCTAATTTTAGTAATTTTAGTAAGTGCATGCTTTTACTGATTTAGTTAAGGTTTTGTTTTTTGTTTTTTTCTTTTGCGTGTAAAGCTTTGTTGCATTGTGAAAACTTTTTTATTGTGTGAGTAAATGTTCTCATGGTTTTTTCAGTCTCCTAAATATAAAATATATATTTATTTGCACCTTTCTCCAATCTTGAGCGTGTGTTTTATAAGTCGATAATCTGTTGCATTATGATTATGAACAAGAACAACCTGTTCGTTTTTTTCTTTTTTTCTTTTTTTTCTTCTCTCGGGGTAAAACTTAAAATATCCACTTAAAAATAAAAGATAAATTTTACTCACATTACATAATTACATGATAAATTTCATTTGTGCTCGTGTATTTCATTCACTAAACATATTAAATTACATGAGAACATAAAGAAAATTCATCATGTAATAATATAATATGGGTAAAGGGTATTTTTTATTTTCTACTTATAAAATTGGGTAGTTTTACGCATTAACTTTTTTTTTTCTCCAAGAAAATAAATTGTGGTGTAATTTGTAAATTCATATTTCCACGTCAAATTTAAAATGACGTCACTCTTCCAGCAAGGACGCCAGGAATAGTACACATCATTGATTAGTAGTTAGTACACATCATTGATTAGTATATATTGATTTTTTAGGAGGTGTATATATTTATGGTTGAGTTCATATAAAATTTATAGTATGTATATAAATGATGCTTTTTGTGATTTTTTTGGTATAAATAATTATGTTTTCTTTTCATCATTTTTTTTTATTATATGATAATAATGCTGTTTTTCTTGACGACATTATATCATGCATAGAGCGCTTAATCCAAATGAATTTCTATTTTTTGATATGACCAGAATTTGTTTTTATATGATCGAATTAATATTAATATGTACTAAAAGAGGAATGAATAGTCAAATGTAATAATTTAATCACACGGTAGAAAATGCACTATATTGTAAAGATGGGCAAATCTCTCTCAAAAGCACATCTTATTCAAGTCCCTAAAATCATTGCACATCCTCCATTTTCCGTTACTCTTTTTAACCATCACTGCATTAGATAACCAGATGGGCAATTGCACTTGACATATATGTCCAGCTTCCAACAACTTTTTCACTTCTTCTCTGATAGCTTCGTCCTTTTCTGGACCGAACTGCCTGAGCTTTTGTTTTACTGGTTTCACAGATGGATCCATATTTAGACAATGCAGGGCTATCTTCTCGTCAACTCTGGTGAGGTCTGATGACTTAAACGCGAAAATATCTGAGTTCCTTCTCAGGCACTGTACCACTGCTTCGTTCTCTGTCTCTGTCATTAAGGAGCCAATATGGGTGGAAAAACCCTCTAAATGCGGATAAAGCTCTATGGTCATTAGCTCCTCCACTGGTACCATTTGGGTAGATGAAGCTTCGTTTGCTACTTCTTCTTTCTTTTTCTTTTTATCTTCCCGACCCTCGCCTCTATAACAGCCTTCTCCGGGTGGCGTAGCTTTTCTTTTAGCCTCCCCCTCTTTGACTGATTGGAGGCAGCATTTTTTAGACATGTCTTGGCAACCAACAACTTGGCCTACCAAACCCCCCACCGGGAACTTCATCTTCATGTGGAAAGTTGAGACTATCGCTTGAAAAGCGTTAAGGGCAGGACGCCCTATAATTGCATTATAAGCTGATGTAGTATCCACAATTAAAAAATTGATAGGTCTTGCCATCCTTACACCCCCCTCACCAAGCGTAAGCATAAGGGTAACTGATCCTAATGGCATGACCATCTCTCCAGCGAATCCATGTAGAGCAGTTGACACGGGTTTGATCTCTTTTTCCACATGCAATTGGTTAAAACATTCTACGAACATAACATTGACGGGCACTCCCGGTGTCGACAAAAACCCTTTTTACATCAAAACTCTCAATTTCTGCAGTGATTACCAAAGTGTCATCATTAGGTCTGACAAGGGGTCTGAAATCCTCAGAGCCGAAAGAAATGTCCGGGCCATACATCTGCTTCTGTGTGGCCATTATTTCTCCCCCTTTAGCCAAACTTCCGCCCCTGGCATAACACTTCCGTGATCTGTTTGAATCACCAGTTGTTGGACCACCATAAATCATATTAATGGTTCCCCTTATGGTGGTATGTTCGGGCAAAGGAGGCGGTTGCTCTGGAGCTTTTCCTCTATAGTCCTCTCTTCTTCTTTTATAATCATTGCTTGTTTCTTTCCGGACATATTCTAACAGATGTCCCTCCTTAATCAACTTCTCGATCGCCGCCTTGAGATTACGGCAATCGTTGGTGGTGTGACCATAGTCATTATGGAACGCAAAATTTATCCGATTCTGGGTGCCTTGGTGGATCCTTCGATCTGGGTGGAAAAAACACTCCCGGCTTCTTTATTACTATTTCTAATAGATCTGCAGGATCCCTTGTTAAAGGAGTATAGGTTCTTTCGATTCGCTCCGGCCTCTCTAGCGGTCTTCGAAAATCAGAGCTAAACTTCCTTTTCTCTGAAACCTGATCTGGCCTTCTGCCCCGCTCCATGATTTTCTGCTTCTCCTCTGCTTTCTTATCTTTTTTGGGATTCACGGGATCTGCCTTCCGAAAGATTCGAGCGTCCTCCAGATGAATGTATTTCTCTGTTCGCGACAGTAAATCCTCAAAATCCTTAGGTGACTTCTTTACCAATGAATCGAAAAAAGAGCCACTTCTCATTCCCTCCAAAAATGCATGAATTTTAATGGAGGGGTGTATATCAGGAGTTTCCAGCACCGCTAGATTGAACCTAATCAGATACTCTCTCAAAGATTCCTGCGGGAGCTGCTTTATGGTTGTTAAATGTAATGATCCTCTGGTGGTTCTTTTTGCGCTTGCGAATTGGTGCATGAACAGTTTTCTTAGATCGTCAAAATAGAAAATGGAATTGGCGGGTAATTGCCTAAACCATTGTTGAGCCGGACCCGCTAGTGTAGTGAGGAAAACTCTGCACTTCACTCCTTCTGAATATTGATGCAGAAGAGCGATGTTGTCGAATCTCATCAAATGCTCTTCAGGGTCACTATTGCCCTTATATTCCAGAGTCACTGGTCGAAAGTTGCTCGGAAGAGGGTCCTTCTGAATATCCTCTGAAAAGGGACTACCCATCTGATAGATCGATTTGGGTCTGCCTCCTTCTCCTAAATAGGGTCTGCTTCCCTCTTCAGCAAAGGAAGTTAGATGTGCATTTCGCTTTCCAGACTCAAACAACGCCCGTTCCCTCCTTAAGTCTTCTATTTCTTTCATTAACACCTCCATCTGGGCATGCTGCCTCTCTAATTGGGCCTGTTGCGAGGAGAGCGTCTCCAAGGTCTGTGAAGTTTTTTCACATAGCTGCTCTGAAGTAGGCTTAAAAGTAGAGTCAGAGCTTTCTTCGTGCTCTGGAACATTTCTGTGCGGCATCCTATAAATTACTCTCTCATTTGGAGTTTCGTGTATCTGACTGTCAGGAGTATTTGGGACGATTCCAGCCTGGATTAGGGTATGCCTTACCAGCGAGGCGATCTGAGCAGCCAGTGTGTCAGATATCAGAGGGGGAGGTGATGGGGGATTTGCCCCCACATTGTCTTCATGACTGAGTTCCTTCTCCGTATTGGACATCGGTATTTCTTTCCCTCTCTGCTTCAAGACATTTCCTACTCATTAGATTGATTTTTCATATGTACTTTTGACACAAATTTAATCCAATAATTTACAAGACTTGTACAATTAATCATTTGCTTCTTGTTCTTAATCATACAAAGGTTTCGAGATTCCATTCGGCCAGATCAAAATTACTAGATAATAAGGCATGCCCTATATAAGTCAAGTTTTAGTGGTGCTTGACTCTCGATAGGAGTAATTGCTTCCAATTTTATTGCTACAATTAAATTCTATGGCTTAATGGTCTAGATTTAAACTTAGTGTGGCTTCTTTGCCTTAATCAAACGTAGTGTGGCTTCTTCGCCTTAACTACTTATTTTCTGGGCTTCACCGCCTTAACGGCTCGTCTTTGGGGCTTCATCGCCATGGCCAAATTTTACGGTTTCATTGCCTCCGTTAAATTTAGTGGGGCTTCTTTGCCTTAACTAAACGTAGTGTGGCTTCTTCGCCTTAACTACTTATTTTCTGGGCTTCATCGCCCTGATTAGATCTTTCGGCATTACTGCCCTAATTGAATGTAGCTTGGCTTCATTGCCTTGACTACTTACTTTCTGGGCTTCATCGCCATGATTATCTATTTCCTAATTTTCGTCGTTTCTATTTTCGTTTCTCCTTAGATATCCAAGAATCTTCCATAGTTTAGTCCTTTATGTTAAGAAAACAGGGCATCAACAAGGAGGAATTCGCCTCTCCTTGTCGGAACAACCTTATTCCCACAGACGGCGCCAGTTGTTAAGCGTAAAATAGCTCTCAACAAAAATGTAAAACAGGATATGCCGAAAAGAGCTCCAAAGTAGGTTTGGAGATTATACCTTAGGTAAGAAAACTGTCGTAGCGATTATTGTCGAACAAGGTCTTTAGAGAACGGGTCCTGAAACAGAAAAGACCGGAGGAGGGTTTGGAGTTCCTCCGGGAAGGAGCTCCGACGCTCAAGTCAGTTTTTGGAATTATCTATGGAAAGAATAAGAACGAATGTAAATGTCTATTGTTTTATGTTGTTGCAAAGAAAGTGAATCGAATATATTTATAGGACATAGAAGGTGAGGATAAATGAGTAATTTTATCTTGATAACAACCTCAAAAGAGAAACAGAGAACCTCTCCAATAGAAGAAAGCCGTGTGTCAAGTGGTCCTTCTTCACTGACAATCCAACTGTAAATAAAGGGCAAATAACTGGACAATCGTCAGAAAGATCCTGCAACATGTCGGGTAATTATAACACTTCACGCCTTCCTTGTTCCAATCAGACCTCCAGGACCTATTCTTTGCTTTTCTCTGATCAGACCCTCCAAATACATAGAAGCTAAGTAAGTAACAATACAATCGCTCTATCTTGCTCTTTTGAGCAGAGCCAAAACAGAGCTCTTACACTATCAGACCCTTCATTAGGTCTGATATGCCAGAACAACTACTCTTCAATCAGAACCTACTCAGACTCCAGACCATTCACAAGGTTTGAACCCTCAGAGCGGTTAAGTCCTGATTTGGAGACCCTCTGGAAGATCTTTGAAGACGTGTAACATTTCTAAATATCCTATTATTCTCAATTATATCAGCCCTATCGGAGACATTATTGTAATAGTTGATGAACATTTTGGCATTCCAAATATATAAAGATTGGTTAGGAGAATTCATTAGTAAGTTTTAATTTTCACCCTCTATTATTATAGTAATATATTAGAGACAGAGAGTGGGTTAACAGGATTGTACAAGCAGTTGTACTGGTTCACCCTTTTAAGTGTGTAATAAATTATCAAAGTTGTTTTATTGACTTATATAATGTGATTGAGATGGTACGTGTTTATTCCCCCATGACTACATAATCCCAACGTTTGGAATGCCAGAATGTTTTGCGAGTATCATGAATTTCTAATGGTTATATTGCAGTTTGCATTTTCTTTCAATGCAAATTATCTATTAATGCATCATAATGCATTGAAAGAGAATGAATTTTGGGGGACAAAATATCCAATAACATTCATTTTATATGAAGGAGAATTAATGGAGAATCTATAATATAATACGAGGGCTGGATATAATCAACAAATGTTGAACGTACGTCAGTAACATCTAAAGGAAAAACATATACACAACTTTAGCCTACACAGATAGGAGTACAAATCAAATGACAATACAATCTTCATTTGGACACCGTTGGATGTATGCCTCTCATTCCAATAAAAAAATGATAATTACTGCTCTCTCTATCCAACTAAAAATGGTCTAGTTTGACTAAATTTGTGAGAATTTTTTGGTCATATTATGTCACTCTTAGCGGGATATATAGTGAGTATCTTAAAGGGATCGAGCAAGTAATCACAATATGAGGATTGTTGAGGGTTTCGATGTTAGAAGCGAAATTTTGTTTATGGCTAATTTTTGTAATTCACATTATTCAAACACACCAACTTAGGCTCTGTATTGATTCTAAAATTGCATCCCGTGAAAAATGTTAAAATTAAATAATTATGATGGGCTGATTAGGAATGACAATAGGTCAGATTGAGCATAACTTTTCTATGCACATGTCCGATCCGTGGTTATATGCATAGGCCCAAATACGGTCTATGGTCCGGTCAGACTTGAAAATTAGGCCCAAGCCAGACCCATATGAACCAGGCGGGCTTGGGCCGGGCCCGCGATTTTTTTAATTATTTTTTCTATATTATTTTTATTTTTAATACATTAAATAATATATAATTATTTTATTTAATTGCACTTTATATATTTGAACAATTATTATACTTTTAAATATAAATAAATATTAAATTTAAACTAATTTAGTTATATATTTTATTTAATAGATATATTAATTTATATTTATAATTTATATATTAAATATATAATGTTGGGTTGGGCTTGGACGGACCGAATATGTCGGCCTAAAAATTGCTGAGTGGATTTGGCTCATGCATGCCTATAATCTATATGTATTTAATCTTTGTCAATGATAAAAACTGAGTATAAAGAAAGACGGAAACACCCTTGGGTTTGGGAGGAACTTCCTTAGGCGCGTTGAAAAGTGAAGAAGCAGCTGGAGCTGAGGTGGATATAAACAAAACAAGCACGAAATACGACCGTTATAGATCTCCCAGCCTTCTATCTAACTTGACCTTCCATTATCAAAAACAAAGGCAGGCAAGGCACCCCATATCTTTAAATTACCTATAACCTTTCCCCCTAATCTTACGCCATAAAGTCTCCCTCTTACCAGTCACCCTCATCGTCGACATAACACAACCCCAATTTTCCTTCCTTATTTATCTCTCCGCCTTCATTCTCTTCTTCTCATATAAGACTTGTTGGGAATCTGTAGTTTGTTTTTTTATGTCGAAAAGGTGCAGAAGAGATGATGAAAGATGAGGTCGAGGTCTTGCAGGTGTTGGAGGAAGCAGGAAGAAACCATGATAGTGCGATTCAGTTAGACCCTCATCAAACTCAAACCCAACTGCACCCTTACGCGTTTCACGTTTCTGGGCCGCGCAATGTCCCTACCATAAACTGGAGAGATCTCATCAATTCCACTTGGTAACTGCAATTCATCTTCCTCGCCTTTTCTTTTTTCCTTCTATTTTTATTTTCGATTTTCATCTTCAGTGCATTGTTTGAATCACCGGTTCTTCACGGGATGGTTAAAAATCAAAATCGTTCTTATTTTGAGATATGTGAAATTGGTGATCCGTACTGTGGATTTATAAAATCTGTGATTTAGATGAAATAGAAGGAAATCTATAGGAGGATTCTTGATTGCTTTTTTCTGTAACTATTTTTGTTTCATGGTTTAAAACCAAATATTGTAAGCTCTGAATCCGTTCAATGCTTTAGTGAGGAAAATGAATGGGGCAGAAGTTGATTAAATGATAGATATCCCAGAATTGTTTCTTTGTATGTAATCTCTTGCTTTCTTGTTGATCATAACTTAGAGAGCATGCTGAAATTTGTTTCCTTTAATATTATAAGTTATTTTTGGTAATTGGATATCATAGACTAAATGTAGAAATGTATATTGGAGTTTTATTTTCGTTCTCAGCATAACAAGTAACACGAATCATTTATAAATTGAATAAACAGGAAGGATGGCAAATACAAAAGGACAGTAATTGCTTGTTTCATACAAGCAGTTTACTTGCTCGAAATCGACAGACAAGAAAGCAGAAGCCATGAGACTGCTCTTGCCCCTAAATGGTGGATACCATTCAAGTACAAGCTGGTCGAAACCCTCACAGATGAAAGAGATGGATCAATATTCGGAGCGATACTAGAATGGGATCGAGCAGCTGCTTTAGCCGACTTTGTGCTTCTAAGACCCAGAGGTGCACCAAGGGCTGTTCTTGTGCTAAGAGGAACTCTCCTCAAGAGCCCTACAATCAGACGGGATGTGGAGGACGATCTCCGTTTCTTGGCTTGGGAGAGTCTCAAGGGATCAGTGAGATTCAGTTCAGCATTCAAGGCATTGAAATCCATTTCAGACAAGTATGGAAGCAACAATGTCTGTATTGCAGGACATTCTTTAGGAGCTGGCTTTGCCCTTCAAGTAGGAAAAGCTCTAGCCAAAGAAGGGATGTTGGTGGAGGCCCATTTGTTCAATCCTCCATCCGTTTCACTAGCTTCAAGCCTACGAAACATAGGGGACAAGGCCGGGATAATGTGGAAGAGGGTGATGAGATCAATGGCTCCTTCGAGTAGTGAAGCCTTGGAAGAAGAAGCAAAATCATCAATGAAATTGGGGTCGAAACAGTGGGTGCCTCATTTATACGTGAACAACAGTGACTACATATGTTGCTACTATAGTGATCCAATCGCGGGGGAAGATACCAGCAATGGTGGTGCTGATAAGGAGAACGCCAAGTCACCAGAGGCAAACTCATCACCAGGCTCGGCTAAGCTTTTCGTGTTCTCGAAGGGGAAGCAAAAGTTTCTAGAAGCACACGGTTTGGAGCAATGGTGGTCGGATGATTTGGAGCTTCATATGGCAGTGAGCAACAGTAAGCTGATCAGTAGGCAGCTCAAGTCATTGTACAGCGTCCCATCAACGCAGCAGTCGCCAGCAAAGAGTCCGGCGACTTGAAAAGGTGTTACATGATCTGCTGATGATTATCAGACAAAATTCTTTTTGTTGTGCTTCGTGAAAACAGTTGGTGAATTTTGTGTAATTATAGTAAATTCTTTGACTCATTTGGTTAAATTTGTTCTCGTACACATGCACATTTCATGTGGCTTTGCAATTCAAACTAATGTATGGTATAATTGAAGTAGTAGTGAAGAAATCAAAAAATAACACTTCAAAAATAGAAAACGACTCTGCTGGGGATCGAACCCAGAATCTCTGGTTCCGTAGACCAGCGCCTTATCCATTGGGCCACAGAGTCTTTTGATTATTTTTGTTACATTTAACTATATATACATAATGTATTAATTTTTAATAGTATTATAAGAGAGAGAAATCAATCATCTTCTAATAAGTTACGTCATTTTCTCGTACTTTAACAATATTTTGGTGAGATGTTTTAGTAAAACTAGTCATGATTGATATATATATATATATGTGTGTGTGTGTGTATTTACCGTCATCATTCAAACTCAAAAGGCTGATATATATAATCTTAGACATGATATTCTTCTAAAGAAATATTTACAATCTAATTAAATTTCCTTAACTCGGTGAAGAAATTTGAAGCATCGTCAAATATATATATTTAGGCCCCATTCTGTTGCCATGATTTAGGCTGTTGGGCTAACTTGCCTATATCTCGGGTTTGGTAGCATTTTTGTATTTACTAACAGCCCGCTATTATTAACTCGGCCAGGAAAAATTGCCAGGTTATAGGTGGTTTATAAACCCACCAAAGAGGTGATATTAAAATAGTCCAATCCCAACAGTAAACAAAGGAAAGTTTCTTAATGACATATCTACCCCTCCCTATTTCTGATTGATGCTTCGTATTCTCTCTGTGCGAGAGGTGCGATTGCACCCTAAAATCGACGAAGGCGAGTTCGACGTAATCGGGCAAAATTGAAGGAAAGCTTGTGCAGACAAACATTGAGATTGATGGTATGAGTTGGTTTCAACTGTAAAAAATCGCTTTTTTGTAGCTTCCAATCCACATAGCTAGGTTGCTGAAATTTTCCCGAACCTTCTATAGCAGATCGGAGGTGAGTTAGAATCCGAAATCTTTTATAGCTTCGAGTTTGTTGATTCTTCTTGAGTTAGTTGAGTCCGATCTGTTGATTTGTGCTTATTCCCTTTCATCGCCGCAGCCGCAACATTCTTCTATTTTATGTCGGCTTCTTATTTTGTTTTTTGGTTTGGAGCAGGTTCCTGCTTTGGTTCTTGACTGTGAACCATATATTGATTTTAACAGAGATATAGAAGCTAAGCAAGAGTATGTTAACTTTCTCCCTTTCTTGAGAGTTTAATGGTTAATCTTGTACCGACACTCATGGTGTATGATCTCTGTAGGAGGCATTTCCTTTTGGCTTTCGGTGATAGATTAGATTGAAAAAACAGGATTTAAAATTTGAAGGAATTACATGATCAAAACAAAATAAGCTGAATATTTGAATATTTTCAAGCTACCACCCAAAGAGAAAGACCCGTTAGACATATTCTTCAAATTTGATGTTCACGACGTTCAAAATCAAAGCCCGTATCTTATTGGATAAAACTAATGGCATATTTGTAATTAGTTGACATGTGTGAGGACAAAATTGTAATTGCACTTCTTAAACTTGATTACAATCCACTCGACCAAATGAAGGTTTATTTTTATCTCAATCATCATCTTGTCAACCAAATGAGTGCCTGCATTATAATTATCATCTCTTTTCCCAACACACCATACTATTTTAATCATAACCTCTTATATCCTATCATATCTACCAAATGGAGCCTTATTGTTAGAATCTATAGTCGAAATGTAGCAGAAGGCTATAACCGAATGAAGCAGAAATTGTTAGATGAGTTGTTAAGAGTTGTTGAATGGAAGTTGTTAGTAGCATCTAGATAGAGCTAGAACAATAGAGAGTCTATGCTTATGTTGCATGATCTCTATAAATAAGAGCTACATGTACTTTCAATAAATGATTTCATGTACTACACAATTCTCATACATGAAATCCACCTTCTTCTATCTTCTCAAATCTCTTTTATAGACTTTAGTATAGATTTTAGTTATGGAGTTTTGAAACTCAGCATTTATTAATATTATTTTAGTATTCTTTATTGTTTTAATATGTTTAAGCTTTGTTTAATTTACAAAATTAAGCCCCAGCTCCAGCTCCAAAAAAGCTCTAGATATCAATGCCCTAGATTACTATTTTATGTGTGTCGAAAAATTAAGAATATCTCCCTGCTCCAGTCCTACCTATAATTTCATTTATTATTTATGATCATCGTCAAACACCAATAATACAAAATCATGTTTATATAATAATAATCGGAGAGCAATTCAACAAATTTGAAATAATAATAAAATTTCTTATTCACAATATATGAACAGTATTTATTATTTCCCTTGATCAACATGTACGCATGTGATCATAATCAACACAAATCATCTCTGTATCACACAAAAGTTCACATCGAATCTCCTATCTCTATATACACCAACAATAATAACAAATCATAATCATGCACCTTCCACAACCACTCTCAAATCAAAATACATGCATACACACACACACACATATATATACGAGCACACCATGGTCGATCATACAAAGTTGGAAAAATCATAATCGTAGACGAAGGCCTCTTGCAGAGATGGCCCAGAGCAAGAATCGTAAGCATTTGAGTTCGAAATGGAATCAATCCCCATCAGCAGCGACTCCAAATCCATAATCTGCGACGAGAAATCAAACCCATAATCCAAAGAATCGAGTGGCCTCAAATCCGGCGATCCCTCCAAAGGGGTGCTGAAGCACGACGACGAATAATCAAACGACGCGTCATGGTACGGCGGCGGAGAGTTCATGCACGGCGGCGGCGATGACATAGGTGAGTTGCCATTGCCGGTGAGTTCTTGAACTAGGTTCTTGAAGTTTGATGAGTCTGTGATGAAGACTTTGGGCCTCAAGATCTTCATCAGACTGGGGTTTTGCTGCTTTTTATCGGGCTTGATTGGTGCTTTCATGGCTGCTTGGCTCGATTTCTTCTTCCCCATTTTTTTTTATCTTTTTATTTGAGAGTATTTTTGGAGAAGAAGAAGAGAGGAAATGGGGAAAGGGGTTCTTGGAAATGATGATGCTTGCTTTTGAAGCCTTTTCTTTTTGTTCTTGCTTTGCTTTGCAACGGAGGAAACAAGGAGGTATTAATATGATTTGAATTGGGGGTTTGCATGCAATAGATGTATTATTTATATTATTTTATTTTTGTTTGGGATAATTATTTGATTTTTTTTTATATCACAAGTAATTGAAGCAGAAAGATGCCGAAAATGATGTTTATTTGCCACATATATTATATATTTAATTTTATGGCTCCTTCACTTATGTGGAATTTTGAAGCACAATTAATATTAATGATACTCCTATATGCCAATATTTGTAATTATATTGATGGAAGGGAGTGCCAAATTCTTTTTGGAAAGCTAGTGAAAGTATAATATTATTTTTGTGCGTACATGGTAATTAAATATTAAACGATATATATTAGAAGGTTAAGGTATATATATATATATATATATATATTATTAAAAAATTAACTGCTAATTTGAGAAACTCTAGTGAATTTCAATGCCTTTTAAATGGGGTGAGTCCGGACTTATTGTTCAATTTAGGTTAAACTTAGAGGGTGTTCAAAACAAGCAATTGTGCGTGATAATTATATTTTTCAAAAAATGGAATGATTTTAAATCATAATCATGCAAGGACTGGTTCGATTGATTCTGGTTCTGAATATTTGAAATTGAGAAGCGTGGGTTGCTCAATATTTATTATAATAAAAAAAATTATACCTAATTCAATTTTATATTTATAATTTATAATCAGTGTTTATAACTCATAAAATTATATTTTAATTTGAAAATTCATATAAAAATAATTTTTTTTAAGATTGTTTTAAAAGAACTGGCGGTTCAAAATCAAAACCGTCGGTTCGAAATTGGAACCGTCTTGCATGGTTCCAATTTCGAACCATGAACCGTTGTAACTATGATTTGATTACGATTTCAAAATAATGAAATCTCATCAAACTGACTGTTTAGTTATGATTCGAACCGTAATCATAACCAAGAAACCCCTATTTAAATTAATAAAACCAATACTAATTAATCCTAATTACGCTGATTCAACCTTAATTAGAGTGATATGGACTAACACTGGTTTTCATTTTGAAATTAAGTTATATTAAGATCACTATCTACTTCACTTGTCCCACTAATAACGACTCATTTGTTTTTAACACGAAAATTGATGAACATTTAATAATTATGTATTACACAAAAATGAAGGTATACTCATTAACTACCTATTACATGAAAATCAATTAACACTCCATATATTAATTTTTACTCAGAAAACAATGTATCATTATTAAAGAGATATTTCAAAAAAAATATGAATTGTTATTAACGTTTTTTAATTAAAGTATTCTTTAATGTATATTCCCTTCGTTTTTTAATAAGTGTCCTATTTCACTTTTTTTCTTGTTTCTAAATAAGTGTCATATTTCAAAATTTTAGAGTATATTTATGACAATCTTTCAATTTTGTCCTTATTTAATACTTATTGAAATTTGATATTATTTGTATGAATGTATTTATTATGCTATTCAATAAAGGATATATAAGTAAAATTTTCATTTTATTAGTATGTGTGATTTAGTAAAATTGGACACTTATTAAAAAACGGAGGGAGTACAATTTTAATCGTAGTGATCCAAAATGCAAATATTTATTATAATAGAAAGTTTGGAGTTTGGAGTTTAATTAATGAATTGCTGAAGATGAGTTACTGGGAAATTAAATAGTATAGTTTAATGTGTGGTGTGAGGTAGATTAACATTTAAGGCACGCTGATAAAACTATTCACTACTTTGTCCTCTTCATCGTACTCTTTCATTGCATCATCAACACACACAAACACACGTAGATATGTGTGTCTAATCCTTTCTTACGAACAAAACACTACCTTTTATGTGACTTGTTCCATTAGGGGTATAAAATTATTTCTTTTTTCTTTCATAATTTGATCCATATGTGTAAAGATTAATTAACGAGCTAAGCAGTAAGAAGAATTGTAATATTAAAAGATGGTATGAATACGGGGAAGCTTTTCTACCTAACAGAGACAAACATAAAATAATGATATTGGTCCATTTAATCAGACATATAAATACAGTATTCATTATTCAAATCTTGAATTTTTGGCGCTGGCTGTCTTTTATCTATTAATAATTTGGGCTTTTCACTCTCATTATTCCATAAATATAATTCGGCGTTTCATTATTTTGAAAGCAACGTTTTGCCTACTAAATTAAAATTAATATCTACTTGGCTTAATTTGTTATAGGATTGATCTATAAAACAATAAATTTAATTAGCTATACATGCGGCTGATCACAATTTTGTTAAGAAAAATATTATCACATTTTCATCTGTGTTTGGTTATTAAGGTATAGTTTAAATTTCATTTTTCAAATTTTTTTTTATATACTATTTGGTCATTTAGCAACACTAAGCCTTGAGCCATTATGGGTGTTTTTAAACTTTGTTTATGTCAAACTATATAAATCTTAGTTTGTATTTTGCATCAAATTTAATTTGGCTGGTAAAAATGATTTTTAGATTAATAATCAAGGTGAATACAAAGAATTTTCAGTAATTTAACTATAATACATGAATATTTGTTTTCTTGAAATTTGACAGATATGAGGATGATATGGCTTAATATAACAATACCTTATATTTTAAGCTATTCAATAACTAAATCACTAAGGGTCAGCTTGCATAAGCTCTGTTAGCTAGAGAATGATAGAAAATTTAATCTATTCAAGGTCTGTTCTGGCAGAGCTCACTCATGTATGAATGGTTTGCCTTAACAGAGCTAATAGGCTCTGCAAAGTAGGGTTCAGCCACATGTTATTGGGTTTACTAATATGATGGGCTAAGACCCGGTTGGCGGACCCAACTTCTATTCGGGTCTGTGGGTCTGCTGAGGTGTGGAATGCATGACTAGTAAGTCTGATGCATGTCAGACTTTGTCTCATATATACCCTACAAGATTGACAATCATATAAGAAGGATTATAACAACCAGGTGGTCCCGTTGCTTACGTGGCTTTACTTTATTGGAGAGTACAACTTGTACTATGAATCAAAAAGGTTGTTATCTTGTTAAGGTTACCCTTTTACCCCTTATATCTCATATTATGTATACCCCATTCATTTTCATTCCTAAGGTTAGCTACTCTAATTTTTACTCATACATTTATTTGTATTCATTGCACAAAACTCTCTCAAGTCTATTACGAGCTGACTTGAGCATCAGAGACTCTTTCCAGAGAACTTCAACCATTCTCCAGTTTTATTTTGTAGGCTCTGCCGGCAGAACTGAGACCTAGCTGATCGCGACAACGTTCGAGTATTACTTCTTCTAAGTTATGAACTTCAAACTTTTTGGAGCCTTCATACTATTTTTTCTAT
The DNA here is from genome assembly GCA_026898415.1 of Leonotis leonurus. Taxonomy (NCBI): domain Eukaryota; kingdom Viridiplantae; phylum Streptophyta; class Magnoliopsida; order Lamiales; family Lamiaceae; genus Leonotis; species Leonotis leonurus. The sequence goes on from JAPKLX010000032.1 coordinate 1,780,808, forward strand.
TATTTACTGTGCATTAATTCATAATCGAGGAGGACCATAGCTAATTATATGGAAAATGATAAATTTATACAAGTAGAACTGATAATAATCATTTAAACCTATCCAGAATGCTCAATCAACTAAAAATGATTATAATTAAAGAATTATCACCACGACTACTACGAGAAGTCCCAACTCAAATAAGTAATAATGTAATAAATTATATTCCGAACGCAATGGACCAATGGACCAACACTAGAGAGTAGTATAATCAATCTGGTCAAACGTGGCTAATGTAGAATATATTTTATTCATACACTTAATATTTAATAATACATAAATCATTCTTAATCAACACAATTGAAGGGGAAGTACCGACTTCTTGTACCCCTTGCCTTGCATTGCCTGGCACCAATATACGATTCTGAATATTGACTGTAAAAATATTATGTCATTGGATGACTCAGTCACCTTATAATAGTAATAACTTTTAAAAAGAGCCTTACATCCCACTCAAAATATATTGAATACGATGCTTGTTGGAATTTTTAGTAGACATAAACATAATTGCCTACCTTCGTCATAATTAATCGACCCATAATTCATTCTTCAACAAAGAATGATCTGAAAATCAAACAAATTAATATTACCATATTTTAGATTTATAATGTAAAGTAATTGAGTTTTAATATAGTGGAGTATCGAGTAAGTGCATGTAATTAATATTGTTGGTGTTTGGGCAGAAGCAACTAGGACTAGGAGGTACAGAAGCCAAGATTTACATACAGAAGAGTAGATAAACGACTTGAGTTAGGATTCTCTTCCTGTAAGAGAAGCACCTATTTTCTGCATCAAAGGATAAACAAGGTTAAACTCCTTATCGCCTTTGGCTCTTATATTAGAGGCGTAATCATCCAGAGTTGCTTTGATGCCCCTCCATATCTGATCTTCCCCTTGTGAATCCATCCACAACGAGTATTGGAGAGGTGTCAGCTTGTTTCTCTGTAGAGGAGACTGCAGATCTTCGGGACCTCTAGAATAGAGATGGTGAAGTATGACACTTGGGGGAAGATCTTGAAGAAGTGGTGATGATCCCAGTTGTGACGTCTCCAGGAATAGGACAGGACGGAATGCTCTGAGAGCTCGATATGGTGCACCCAGCTGCTCTACTGGAAACAAGTTTTGAGCAACTGCCAATTCAAGTTCCGCCATGTCCCTGGCCATTCTCAGCTTCCCGGACTCCGATAATGGCCTAACCAGTGATGCATGTCTAACAAAAAATACGAGGATTCTTGAAGCCATGCTCCGTACCAGCCTCGTGCATATTGTCTCTGTTCCAGCAGAGATGGCTCCTGACAAAGGCAAAACCTTGGACAAGAATTCAGTCCGGAAGTGGTAAATACCTTTTTGCAGTTCCTCCATGTAAGGAGATGAATTGTTATCCATGGCAGCATCTAAGCCAAGAGAACCAAAATTCTGCTCGTGAATTTTCAAGATGCAGGACTCGAGATGATCGAGCATGGCTTTAAATAAGGATGATACTGAATCACCAGCAACACCATATATTGCGCCAAGTGCTGCAGATAGAACATCAGAAGCAATGGAGGGCAATCCTGCTATCATGGATGTTACTCGTGTATGAACTTCTTGGAGATGCTGACACAACATGAAGTTCTTCTGCTGTGCATGAGTTGCAGGACCAGATATTTGGCGTGCTTCAAGGCCAGTAGATATCTGCCGTCAAAATGCACTGGTTAGTTTCAAAGCTCTCATTATAAGAAAAATCCTAGTAGAAGAAACTAACAACATGCAAAAGGCATCTTCACCGATTACACAAAACCAAATTCACACAGGCAGAAATTTTAGGGTCAGCCTGTATATAATAGTAATAGTATTTATCCAAAACCAATCCTAAACTTGAAGAAGCAACTGTTTGTTTAGTTGATCACAACTTCTCCATAATGTATAGACCACAAATCAATAGTCACACTAGCATGGAGTGTTGTCCCCCTATACCAATATGGGCAACAACAATTGCCTAAGGGAGAGTCGTAAGAATGCTTGACCGGAATTAGACTTCCGCAGTAATTTCGATACTGTTTCTTGTAAAAACAAGAAAAGGAAATAATGGTTAAATGTCATGACTACTGGAATGGGATACGTATGAGGAATTTGAAGGATGAATTAAAAGTTACCTGGCATTCTACTCTTTCTGCTAGTAGAAGCAAAACTTTACTGATTTGGCGCAAGACCCGAAGAGTCAAATGGGCATCTGACTGGACGGCTTCAATCTCTTCCTGAATGCGTGAAAGGATCCTAGAGATATGATCTTTAGAGGGAACACTTCCTCGGCTTGACAATGGGAATACAGAATTTACGAGATCAGACAGTCTACTCAAGCAAAGGGCTAAAAATGCTGTCTCGAAATTCTCCACGGCAGCTACCATCTGTTCCTTTCCCTCTAAAGTCAGTGCTGGTGGAACTCCTTTGACATCTGTATCACGAGAGATTCTATCAAGGAGATTCTCAATCATTGGTAACAGCTTTGGATACCCAACAGTGAATATTTCTTTGACAAAGCTCGACGCAGTGAAAACAGACTTCATTTGGCTTGCAAAAGACTTAACTAGAGCATCCCAGACACGATCAGTTAGTGTCGAATCACCTTCCTGAGACAGCATAAGAAAATGTTAGACACGATCAGGCAGATAACAGTAGCAGCATAAAGAAAAGGGAAATATACAAAAGTGATTATACATCAGCAATAATATAATAGATGAGGAATCTAATGCAATGCAAGTATAGAAGGTAGCTTATCTTCCCTACCTATAATAATTATGGATATGGAACTAGAAAAATTCAGTGCCAATGTTCTATGAATTCATAGCATTTAAACATGATCTCATTCAGCAAAGTATCACACATGTTGAGACAATGTTTGGTATAGCCAGGTGGACAAGAGAGGATGTCAGGGCTTGGACTCCTGCATCCAGCAAAGTGGTATACTAAAACCCCAAGTTTTAAGGTCTAACAAATGGGAAAAAAAACAAATTCAGTTGTTCGTTAAAATCAAAAACTAGAAAAAGGGTTCTTTTTAATAATCTTGAGGAAATTAAGTCCTTCCTCAACCTTGTTTAACTGATTTAACAATTTAAACTCTATGCATATGTGCAAGAACAATCAGTAATGTACTACTTCCTCATCCTCTCTTTTTACTTGAATGTCTAGTTGGCATGGACAGCCAACAGGACCACCATACCCACTCTTCTACCCACATTCCCTCCAAAATTATCTTACTACAAAAATGTTCTTGTTCATATATCTCTAGTCAATGATGTCCCATTCATAGAAGCTAGTGACAAAAGCAGGACTTCCAAGCAAGTGTATAACAGCAGATGGTTATAAACATGGACAAGCGTAGGAGGAGGCACCCATAAGAAATAGTGAAGAATGACTAAATGGCATACATTACAAAAGAAAAAGGAACCTTGGCTATGACAAATGCTAAAGGAAAAGAGTATGAACTACATGAGCTATATGCAGTAAGGGCAAGTAATTCACTAATTCAAGCTATCAAACTCTGTCACTATGCCATGATCAATTGTAACCATCCATCCCTGTAAAAACAATTATGGTGTATGTTTCAACAATGGCATAATTACAATTGAGCACAGTTCATCATGGCAAAATAGAATATTATGATTTGGTATTTCTAGGACAAGCAATTCATGAAGTCTAATGCACGCACCATATATACAGTCAATGCTATCAAGTAGCCAAGCGAGCTAAACTCCCATTAGAAAAACAAAACAAAAACAAATATATGAATGAGGACTGATTTTCACTACCTGCAGTACTTCATCCAGCAACAGGACATGAGTGAAAGGATCCCGCTTCTTTGACAGCACTCTCTGCAAGTGCCAAACCGCAAGCATTATCGAATGCAATTGATCCATACAACCACTCATCCTCTGCCAGAGAGCCTCCCTCGCCTTCATCCCACCCCCAATCTGGGGAGTCCCGTGTCTTTGTACTCCCCCAGGGCCTCCACTACCATAAGCACCGGCTCCAGAAACCGCCTTCATATCCAATGCATTACTCACACTCTTCACCCCCATTTGCTTATACTTGCTCACCAACCCATCCACCGCCCCCCTCAATTCACCCATATTGTAGAAAACCTGCAATCCCAACCCGACTTCCGGTTGATTCAGACTCTCGAGACCCTTTTCCAATACCTTCATCCCTTCCTCCCGTATTTTCGATCCCATTTCGATAACCCATTTCAACTCAGCATCCACCACATCAATTCCTGATAAATGGGACTCGTTGTAAAGGGTCAGGATCTCGCAATGGAATTGAGCCGCCTTCGAGAGATCCCATTTTGATGCATCAGGCTGTGAATCCACAAGCTGCCTTAGCTTCTGAATGAGGCGGAGAGTCCGGAGAGTATTCTGAAGCAGCAATGAAGTTGAATGAAGGTTGTTGAGCTGCACGGTCTGGACGGAGATAACACGATGGGGATCAGAGAGCTCCGAGCGCGCGCGGCGGAGGGAGGCTTGGAGGGATGAAATGGAGGATCGGAGAGAGGAGAGAGAAGACTCGGTGGATTTAATTGAGGAGAGCTGATGGAGTAGATCGTGGTGGCGCGACAGGACCTCGTGCCGGAGCTGGGTGTCGAGGAGGCGGAGGCCCTCCTGGAGCTTCTCGATTCTGGAGGCGGCGGAGCCGGAGGAGAGGGCGGAGGAGGAGAATTGCGTGGGATTGAAGTCAGGGGAGAGAAAGGCGGACAAGATTGGGTCGGAGGAGAAGGTGTCTAAGGGGGAGGAGGTAGAGGCGTGTAGGGTTGCAGCGGAGGAGTTAGGGGTGGCTGCGATTGGTGTGCTTTTGAAGGTGGAGGAGCGTTGGACAGGGGATCTGGAGATGGCCGGAGAAGCCATAGGTGAAGCGATCAAACTGTTTGGGCTTGCTCTGCCTTTTGTGTTGTAAGTTGGTCGGTCCAGATTTTATAAGTGTACATAACTGTAAAACTTGTACCTTGGTTATGATATAAAGTTTTACTGTAATAAGTATAAAAGTTATAGTTTTTTTTTTTACGTGAATTGACACAACTACACCATTTTATTTAATAACATTAAATATGAATAGCATATATAAGTATGAATTAAAGAGTTCACGAATATGAGTGAGAATTGGAATCGGGACCGGAAGTCCTGATTCCAAAAAACATGAAATTTTTTGTCTCTGTTTTGGTCCCTATCGAGATTTTGGGACTTACAGGTCCCAAAATTAAAAAATTTTAAGTCTCGATCCCGGTCTCAAAAAATAATGTCCTGAATAGTTCCGAACGGGGTCAAATTTCCTGAATTTTAAAATCAATTTCTGGAAATCATGAGTTCCGATCGGAAATCAAGACTCACGAGTTCCAAAAAAATTCAAATTCTCAATCTCGATCCCAAAAAATTCGAAACTCGAGATTCCAAATTCAATCGGGACTGAAAAAGTACCAGGTTTCAGTCCCAAATTCTCACGGCCACGTATGAATTAGAGAGTTGACCAATGATTCACATATACAAGGTATGAAGCATGCAAAAATGGAGTTTCATCATACTCAGCTTGTTGGTATACTCACCAAGCCATTATCTAGCCAATCCTTTGCGCGGTGTCGTAATCTACTCCACATTTTTCGAAGTCCCACACCAGGATTGGAAATTATTTCTTCCACTCCAAACAATATCACATGAAGATGTATTTACCTTACTTCTCATGGTCTAAGTTTGGAAATTATTAACATCAATCACTGATATGTATAGGTGATTTGTTTCCATATTTTTTAAACTAGTTTTTGCTTTATAATTTCAATACTGTTGCGTGTGGCAGTAGAAAATGTGAAGTAAAAAAGGAATAATATACCATACATACATCTTCACAAAACTAGTGTCTATTGTACACCTTTACAGTTCCATCGAAACACTATTTTCTTTACGATTATATATATATTGATATATTCACTCCTCTTCTCTGCACTTGCAAATCAGTGCTTGTAACAAGATCACCACTGCACAAATATGGGCCTGTCCTTACACAACAAAGAAGACGTGAAGGAACCACTTTTACACACACCGCCGGCGAAGGCCAGTTCAGAACTCGAGCAAAAACTCTCTGATCCACCCTCTCGCGGTGGTGCCGCTTCCAAAAAGTCATCGTCATTGAAACACGTTACCTATTCTGGCTAGCAGGCAAATGCAAATGCAGAGCAGAGGAATGAATATATCAATGTATATATATAAGTGTAAAGAAAATAGTGTTTGCATGGAACTATAAAGGGGTACAATAATGGCCGACTAGTTGCAGAGTCTAAAAAACTTTCCAGGTTGACTCAAATTCAGGATTGAAACTCCCACGATCTAGAAATCGCATGGACATCCATTTACGATTTTGACTTATATTTAGTGTTATCCTACAATATGCGTGTGCCATTAGTTTTTGCTTGAAGATGACATTGACAAATTAAAGATTTAAAAAAGGATATTGAGAGTTGAGAGATTGAGATTGAGATTGAAATACGAGAGATTGAGAGATTATGGATTAAAATGAAGATTAAGAGTATAGAGATTGTTAAGGTTTGCGGTTAGACCATCTTTATCAACAACCGCATCTCCAACTCAACATTCTCAAATTTATATTATTATATTCATTTATCTTTCTTCTATAAATTTATCATTTCTCCCGCCCACCCACCTTCACTTTTATAGGTTTATTAATGACCTAATTCTCAACCCAATTTTCTCACCTTTATATTATTAAATTAATTTTTCATATATTATTATTTAATTAACTTTTTTTAATAATTTAATTATGTGAAATAAATTAATAATATAAATAAGAAATATAAAATTTTGAAAATAGTACAAACTAAAATTAAATTGAGAATTTTCAAATAAATATAGAAACTATAATAACTAAAACATAAAAATCAAAATAAACAACTAATCACCAAATAATTATACGAAAATTACACATTTAATTATGATCTCCAAACTTTTGCTAAAGATGAGATGAACACAAAAAATAGATATGAGATGTTAATGAAAAGATTTCTAAATTGTGATTAATTATATCAAAATTGGTCTCTATTTATAGAGGATGAAAAAAATAAGAAGTTTGATATAATTTATATATTTTTTTAATATATTATACAAAAGTTAAATTGATTTTATAATAATATTATGATAAAACATAAACTAAAAAAAGTAATAAATGGGTGGGGTGGAGGTGTGTGGACTCTTCCAAACCCACCCACCATTTTCTTGCAAATCTATTTTTCTTTTTTTTTAATGGTAGAAGGTTGGTGGGGGCCACCCACCCGGGCGCGGATAAACGTAGTCTTAGGGGATCTTAGGGGATTGAGATACGAGAAATTAAAAGATTATGGATTAAAATAAAGATTGAGAGTTTAGAGATTTTTTTTAAGATTCCCGCTTAGGAGATTGAGATACGAGCGATTGAAAGACTATGGATTAAATTGAAGATTGAGAGTTTAGAGATTGAGATACGAGAAAAGGTATATAAAGAATTGATGTTTCATAGGAAGAGTGTTATGATCTTGAATTTTGGGAAAACAAAGTGTGTTATGATTAAGGATGGGTGGAGAAATCTTAGTGCTGCTCAATATATAATATGAGAGTGATGAAGAAGTACATATACAGAGGTCCCCTCTTCCATTAAAATCTTCATATATCACTCTTAGTGCTGCTCAATATATATATATCAGAAGTTTGTCGGTCTGTCACAATATATATATATATATATCTTAAATCCCTATTCAATTATAAGTATAATTTATAAATATACACATATATATTACTGTAGCTAGCTAGTTAAGTGTAGGTGAATGGTGATATATATATGTATATATACCCATTCTCTGGAGTAAAAGAATTACAAATCAATTAAAAATATTCATGTTATAAGACAACATATGATAAAGGGCTCAAGCCCAGATCTCAGCCCAATTAAAAAATTTCTGTTTGCTATCGACCCAATAAATATGCCTTTTAATCATATACCAAACTGTTTGGGCTATATAGATTTCTATTAGAAAAAAAAAATTATTGCAAATTGAATTATCATATCATATTGTTTTTATGCATAAGTGGTTAATATTTGGTCATATAATATATATGGTTGCAATCATGCAAAACAGAAGGCGAGTAATAAAGATGTAAGTCCACACTTAACTTTTCCTATTTACTCAAAATAAAACTGCCAGGAATTAAAATTGCATAATAATCTTACACAAAATCATACAATTCAATCTTCATCCAACAAAAACTCAAAGCACTCAATATGTAGCTGTAATCAACAAAAACTGCAACAATCTTGACTAAAAGCAACTAACTAAACAAAATGAAAGATTGAAACTCATACCTGAGCAGGGGACGCCGGATGTGGAGGTGCAGCAGAGGCGGCACCAGGGCAGAGACATGGCGGCGGAAGGGGCTGGGCAGAGGACACGACTGGACGGAGGGGGCTGTGCAGAGGTTCATTAGAGTGAGGAGGAGTGTAATAGAGAGAGGAATGATAGCTAACCTACCTGGACGGCAAGGCGACAGCGGCAGAAGGTCGACGGCGACAGAAGGGGGTCGGCGGCGAAATGAGCTGCCTCTACTCGAATAAAATTGAGGAATCTTAGTAAGAGAGAGAGGATGAGATAGAGAGAGGGGAGGGAGAGAACATACCTAGCCTGAGAGAAGACGACAGCGACGGGCGGAGCGATGTGGCAGAGGTGGTCGGCTAGGGTTAGGTCTCTGCAATTGGGGAATTATGATTGTGAAGTTTGATGGTGCCATTTTAAAAGGAGTAGCAACGGATGAAGGACGGAACGCCCCGTCGTTGATTTTAAAATTAATTATTAAATAAAATTTAACGCCAGACTTTAGTATCGGTCGTTGATTAACGAGGGAATGTCTGTTGTTAATATTAAAAATTAATTGTAAATTAAAATAAAATAAAATCAACAACCGATTTTCGTTCCATCGTTAATTAACAATGGATAATCCGCCATTATTCCCCTCCACATCCTGAATCCCTCGTTATGTAACGACAGATTAACGATCCGTCCTTGTGTCCGTCGTTATTTGGGCGATTTTTTGTAGTGTATGGTATATTATTCCCTTTTATTCGCATTTTCTACTGCTACACGCACGGATTGAATATAAATTATAAAAAGTGGGTTAAAAATAAGGAAACAAATTACTATACATATCAATGATTGATGTTATAATTTCCAAAATTGAACCATGAGAAGTAAGTAAATACATCTTCATGCGACGAAGAGAGATAGTAGAGTTGTGAACAAAAAGTGAAACAATGCAACACGCTGAAGAGATAGCATCAACTGTTTTCATTGTTTATAAAGAATTGGTAGAAAATTTTTGACCAAAATCTATTTGTATTTATATGTTGTTCTTGATTTTAAAATTCTCACCACCATCGCGATGAAGATATATATATATATATATATATATATATGTGTGTGTGTGTGTTATGTGTGTGTTACTATGTATTTCTTGGGTTATTTGCTTGAAACACGTTGAAGAGACTATTTTGAGAGAAAATTATATTTGTAAGGATAAATATGTAAATTCACAACATAATATAGAAATACACATATTTTATTAAATTATCAACTAAACAACAAATAACAACTTTATTTAATTTTATCTCATCATTCTAATTAAATTTCAACATGTTGAAACTTAACTAGTATATCAAATGAAACCTAATAGAAAAAAAAAACTTCATCGATTCCTAGAAATTAATCTAGTAAAAAAAATATTAACCGGCGAATTCCAATAGAGCATAAGGCCAAGCCCTTCTAAATCAATTTTAGCCCTTCGCTCGGATGCTAACCTATTTTTTGAGTCCATAAGAAGATCAATAGTCAATTTTATATATCAATTAAGACTTTCTATAGTACGTAAAGTGATGCCCCAACATGCAACAAGAACGAATTATGTCTAGTGACTCTTTCTATTTTCTAGATACGCCCCAATTCGATCAATAATGAAATTCTTGACTAGAGAAAGATTATGTGACATTGACGTCCAGCCCAACTCGATCGGTTGACCCATCTAAAAGATCGTTCTCCATTTTTTCTTTAGTTGACAAAGTAGAAGCAATGCAAATAATCTACTTAGCTTTAACATCTTTTGATCAACGATTTTTTTTTTTAGAAAAGTAATATATTATTCATTCGTATGTCATATGTGTTTCATAATTATAAGAATAGGTTTTTATCATAGATATGGGGTTTAATAGAGCCTTTTACAAATAATCTCTCTCTTTTTTTTTCTTACCGAAATAACTTATGATATAGAATCCATATTGTTTATGTTGACTAAATGCGATGATATTCTCTGAAGAACGAAGAACCTCAAATTATGCAGCCCCACCGAAAGCACTAGATGACTAGAATAATTTATTGGGGAAATTTTATTGTTTAGTGTTGTCCATTTAAATAGACTAGCCCATTATCTATTCCTTTTATTATTATTATTATTATTATTATTTTCAAAATTGAACTATAACGAGAAAATGGAGGCTATTTATAGATGATCCTTTCGTTTACTCCATCCGTCCATGAAAATAGTTTACACTTTGACCCGACACAGGTTTTAATAATATATATTAACTTTAATGGGAATATGTAGTTAGTTGAGTTTGGGTCTCACTTGATATATTATTTTAAATTAGATTGTGTGTAGTTAGTGGTAGGGTCTCTTTATTATAAATGAAAGATTTCAAATATAAACCATTTTGGTGAACGTCCCAAAATGGCAAAATGTAAACTATTTTGCTGGAGGGAGGTAGTATTTAGGATTGATCTCATAACCCTTTCCCATTTTTTACCCTTTCCCATTTTTTACAAATCAATTATTCCAGTTAAAGTGCAACCTTCAAGAAATTTTGTAATAACAAAATGCCCAATTTTTTAGTTTTTCGAGACAAATTAATAATAATAGTAATAATAATAAAAAGGAATAGGTAAAGTCTGCACTCATAAATCATAATAATAAAAATAATAATAACAGTAGTAATAATAATAATAGTAAAGTGCAACCTTCAACAAATTTAAAATGGAAATATTATCCTTTTAAATTTAGGATAATATTATAACTTGAAGAAATAAATGATAAATAAATGATGAAATTATAATTTAAATTAAAAAATGACTAAAAAAGAAATTTAAAAAATAATTATATTCTCAAACATTCAGAACCTACAACCTAAAACTTCTCAAAGATTGAGAACACAACCTAAACTTTGTTGTTTGAAACACATGAGTTGTGAACTTGTGATAAGTAATAAACAGTTTATTAGTTTAGTTTCAAATGTTTGACTAAATAACATTAAATTATATGCTTAGCATTACGTTTTTTTTTCTTTTACTTGTTTATGGAATCGGATACACTAACATTTCCATATGAGACAAAATATAAAATAATCAAAAAAAAATTAAAAGATAAATACTAGTCAACCACCAACATAATATTCTATCCGTCCACGATAAATGTATCATTATTATTCATTTTGACCGTCCATAAAGAGTGTATCATTTACATTTTTTTTCATTTTAGTACATGGGTCCCACCTATCTTCTAACACCATAAATCACATCAAATTTCAATATTTACAAAATTACCAAAATTTATTATCCTAGTTTATTAACCTAAAACACACTTTCAAGAATAATTAATCATTTTCCCCACTAATTCCATTAATTACCTAACACAATAAACATATTTACATAACCCAATAACATTCAATTTGGAATTTTTTATCGCCATCATCCTCATTTCTTTCTTCTAGTTTTGGATATTCCTTTTTAACCCTAGCCACCCCCCCCCCCCCCCTAATTTCTTCCATCCTTCAAAAATGGTTGAATCATCATCTCCACCCCATGATATTAGCTCATCGCCCAAGCTTTCAAAATCACATATTTTGTTCGAACCCAAGCCCCAATCATGGGGAATTAGTGAATCATGCACAAAAATTGATGAATGCAGCCTCGATGTAATCCGATCTGTCGTGGAAGAAACGCTTTTGGAATAATTGTCTAATTCACCAAGTAGCCTCAGCGCAATCGGATCTGTAGTGGAAGAAACTCCTTTGGAATTGATGCCTACTTCACCAAACGATGACGAATATGAAGAATCCCATCAGAAATGGTTGCGTGAGAGTCAAGATTTTTGGAAACAAAATAAAATCTAGTATCTCAAAACACTAGAATTTTTTTTCCCCACTTGTTTTGAAGCTACTGTAATCAGGTTTGTTCTTTTTCTTTAACTTAATATATGATGATTTTTAATTAAGAAATCCATGTGTTGTGATATGTATGTAACAATTTTTTTATGAAATGTGGTGGTCCAATTCAACCGTAGATAATTGTTTGATTAAAAGGTTATGGTGTGGTTTGACATTATCTTGCTGAATTTGTAAATTTTTGCTTGATGTTGCTGGTCATTCTGCTTTTATGGCCGGTAAAACCTGAAAAATTTGCTCATTATTAAATGATGAATTCATCTTGATAGCACATAAATATATAAACATAAATTTTAACACAATTTAACCTGATTGATGATACACTCTTTAATGATTTCCTTGTTTATAGAATGAATAGATTTTGTCTCCAAAGTGCCTTTGACTCTGTTCTTTGAGTTTCTTTTGGCTGGGACCTTTTCTGTGAACGGGAATATGCCAATTTTTCCATCAAAATCGACTGCACCATTACTCTGAATGTGTGGCCTGCTCACCGCACACATGAACATCACCTTGGTGATGTATCTCTTGCTTTTACATGTCCTGTATGGGTCCTCTTCTCCAGGCAATAGGTAAAACCTATCTGCTGTTTTAGTGATGAAGAACCACTTTTTGTCAATATGCATCGTGCCATGCATTGAATTATATGCTATGTTTTCATTTGATGAATCACATTGTAGCTGACTAAGGCTTAATTTTAGCCTTGCTATCTTATTTGCTTCACTAAGAACATGCTTTATAGCACTTGTGTGTGGACGCAAGAGTTTCTGTTTAATCGAATTTTCAAGTAAATTTTTCGAAACTTCCAGTTTGGATGTCATTTTTCTAATTGATGATCTTTCTAGAACAATTAGAGATTTAATTCTATCAACATCTGGGAACTTTAAATCCCTATGAGAAATACCTTTTCTTCTTGATGCAAAGTGTACTGCCTCACCTTTCTCTATTTGTTTCTTTGTATTTTTCCAAATTGTTCGAATAGTGAAGATGGTAATCTCAAAAATCTCAGATTGATGTATCCATGTTGAGTGTGTTGAAGCAGCTATTGGACAATCTTGTTCTTCTCTTCCATCTTCAAGTCTGGTCTTCTTCTAAGACCCATTTTGCAGCAGAAATATGGAATTTGTGATGTATAGTTGTGTTCTCATAACTTGATTAAATGTATTTATAGAATGATTTTGATTTAGAAAAATGATTCTGCATTGTGTGTAATTGGTGGAAAATTTGAAGCCGCTTAATGCAAATTCCCTCCACAATTTTAATGATGTCAGTGTAATTTGATGGTATTTATTTAGTTATTCGATATTTGGGTAATTATTATTGGTTAGATAAATTTGATTAAATCTATTCTTAAATTATTTCAGATTATAAAATTAATTAATTGTGATTTCCTATTCAAATTTAATGAAATGATTGTTAGCATTAAAAAAATGAGAGTAAAAATCTTTCACATCAATATTAGTGGACCTTTTTTTCCACTAAAAAAACACATCAACTTTTTCTTCAAATATGTGTCCACTTCTTCACGATACACTTATCGTGGACGGAGGGAGTAATATATAAATTATAATCATTTCTTTTTTTTTACACAAATATCATTCTTTATCATTATTATTTACGATTATTCATTTTTTGTCATCATTCTTCTCTCCTATCTAAAAATGACAATGAATTGGGTTGAGGCGAATGATTTTACTATAACAAATACTATATGACTAGTATGTAATTAAACTGCTGTCAACTCATAAACTTGATCGAACTACCCATTAAAACATGTAGCTAATACCACGCATATGAAAGTTTAGACCATTTCTTGATTTTCAGCTTCTATTGATAATATGAAAAAATATGATGGGCCAGAGATATGCGATCAGAATAGTCCAAATAATACGAACACCCAAAGCAATATTGGCCATATAATGTACACTAACAAAAAAAATGTTATAAAAAAAATTGTTAATAAAATTGGTTTGGAGTTACAAAAATTGAACGATGCTTGGCTGTGTTCGAAAATAAAGTGCTTAGTATGTGAAAAGTAATATTTGAGTGTATTGATAATAAAATTGGTTTGGAGTTAAAATTGGTTTGGAGTTAGTAGTTACAACCAAATTAAACGTAGCAGAAATAAAGCGAGAATCGAACTGCACAGTGGAGGATGGGAAATGGACAAGGAAAAAAACAAAACAACAATTTAAGAATTTCTCAAAACAGTCGTGACTATGTAAAGAGTTACCAAGATTTCTGTGATTAATATTTTTAAATTGGGAATTGCTTTGATTTTTAATTACAAAAATTGAGACTGCAGTTAGTTATATACGGACTAATAATAGATTAGGAGTAGAATTGTTGGTAATGATGACAGCCAATTAATTTATGTCCTTTTATTTATTTAACTTATCCACTGTTTTTGTGATTAAAAATCCTAAAATCAACCACAAATAATGAGAAGTGAATTTTTTATTTATTTTTCATATTGGTATTTGAACTAAAGAGAATATATACGTGGGGAGTTTATGTCCGTAACTTTATTGAGCTAAAGAAAGGAATTAGTAAAGTATGTACATGCATAAATGTATTGGTAATTCTCAACATTGTTTATTGTTATTAGTTCTCTCAGTCTCACTTTACTTTATATAATGTTTTTAAAAATAAGATTTAATACGCAACAAAAATGTACTGGTCATAATATACTCATAGTTTCAAAATGACGAACTGGCACACCAAACAACAATTAGGCCATCCATCCACGAAAATAAAATTATATTCATTGCTGATTTCATGTCTGGTTTTCATTGAAACAATCTAAGTTATTTCTAATTTTAAGTAATCCATCAAAAGTCGAAAACAAGCAAAGTGTTCGGTTTTAACAAAATTTACGTGTTAAGATACTAGCAAGCTTTCTACGATTATTTAATGTGTGCATTTTAATTATTTCAGAATCTAAATCGTGATTTGTGTTTTATAGTTTGTAAATAACAATGGTTTGTTATGTACATGCATGTCCATCTTTATCTTCTAATAAACCACTTTATTTAATTTAACAAGGCAACCGTATAGTTTGGTAGATGTACTTGTAATACAGTTTTTTTTTTATGACAGTTCACGTCCTATTCTATTTAATTAGGTTTAATTGTAACTTAGAATTTTAAATCAAAACGTTTGGCAATTGGTATTTTTTAAATGAAACCTTTCAATTTAAGCAATTAAAGTCAATAAAAAGATAGTGATTGGAATAAGCTAGCTCGTCCTACACGAATTATGATCGATCACAAGTCAAAAATGCAGATTTGACACGTGATTAATCTGGCGATCAACAAGCATTCCAAATTGCAACATTTTTTTTTGTAATTAACCCATCATGTTAAATAGTACTATGTCCGTACACCAAATTGGTTTACAATTTGACCGGACACAAGTTTTAATAAGTTGTTTTGATTTTAGTAATGATATGTAGTTAGTGGAGTTTGGATATAATATTATTCTAAATTGAGTTGTGTATAGTAAGCGGTAGGTTCCACTTACTATAAATGATAAGTTTCAAATGCAAACCATTTTGGTGTACGTCCTAAAATGATAAAATATAAATTATTTTGGTGGAATTATTATAAGGTTAAAGATTGTCTTAATAGGCAACTAATTAATTAATTAAACACCATTTTAATTTGTATAATTTTCATCCCATAACATCTAGGTGCAACACTTGGTATTGCACCAAATCTGGTGTCGGTGTGATTGTTAATCAAACATTTTTAGAAATATTCTTAATTTTTTGTATTGATAATTAGACGTGATTAATGATCTATATCTTATGGATTTTGTTGATATCGTCTTAGTGTGATATTTTTGGACTTGGAAATATATTGTAGTAAATGGAAGATGAATGAGAAATGAAAGAAAATTAAATACTCTTTCCGTACGAACTAGCTTGGGGTACTTCACTTCGGCACGGGAATTAAGGGGTTAGGGAGTGTATGTTTAAAGTATAAAATAATGATAAAAATATATATTATTTGAATTTGTGTGTGTAATAAATGTTGGGATATTTATGATGTTTTGATTTGGTTCCAAAATTTGATTTTATGTAGGGCAAGTCTGAAGAATCGAGCTTGAAAAACCAAACCTAAAGAGCAAGCCTGAAAAATCAAGTACGAAGTATGTCCTGAAGGCCAGCTTAAAAGTCAAACCTGAAGTCTACCTGAAGTCAAACCTGAAGACTCTGTCCAGCCTGAAACTTCTGTCCTGAAATCCAGCCTGAAGGTTCTGTCCTGAAGTCCAGTTTGAAGGTCCAGCCTTAAGCTTCTGTCCTGAAGTCAAACCTGAAGGTGTCAGCCTGAAGGTCTTGTATGAAGGTCCATACTGAAGTTATGGAAATCTGTAGATTGCAGAATTTGTCTAAAATGACAGATACCAAAAATAGAAAAAAGGACGACGACTTCAACGGGAAGAATTCAACGGTTGGATAAGATTCAAAATTCAAAAGACTACACTCAACTGCTAGTTCATATCTATATCAACTATAAATAGAGAGTATCCCTCACTTGAAGAAGTAACGGGAAGATTCAAGAACTATGTTTAGTGTATTTTTGTTACGTTTTTAGCTCGTTGTGTTGTTGTGTCTATGTCTTTGTTTTTATGTTTTTCGTATTGTTTTAGTTCGTTTTTACGCCGGTTCTTGTTTTGTAGTGTATGACGCAAGATTGAGTGGAAGATGATGGATTTGAGCTAGTAATAGTGCTGAAAATGCCATTGGTGCAAAGCCGGGCGAGGAAGAGGCGAAACGAGCATGGAACGGGAAGGAGACGGGCACAAGAAGGAGCTGACGGGTGCATCCAGTGATCGCTGGGCTGCAGAAGCATGCGAGGACTGAAGGACGCAGCCAGAGATCACTGGGATTCTCAGCGGTCGCTGGGAAGGCTTCTATAGCGAGACAGAAGGGTGCAGCCAGCGACCGTTGGCTTCCCAGCAGCCGCTGGCTAGCAGTTATGGACGTGCTTTTAATTGTTCTAGGCGTCATTTTCAAACATAACCTCTATGTAACTTGAAATACTCTAAAACACATACTTTTTACTGCTTTCTTAGTTTATGATTTAAGAATTCCGATGGATTGAAGTGGATTCCGACATTGGATTCTTACTTTTCAAGTAGTAAGTTTTCTTTCTATAGTTTCCTTTTGTGATTTTACCTTGTATATGATGTTTGATTAGATCCTTGGATTAGATGTTTATGTTATTATTTGATGTTTGTTTGATCTATGCCCTTGATTAACTTGTTTTGTATGCAGTTTAATGCTTGATCACCATTAAATTCTTCTGTATATGTTAAGTAGATTGATCATTTACTTGACATAAGACCTAGGGTTAATCATCATTATTCTAACCGGAAACGTAAGAATAATATTCTATATGAGATTAAGTAACTACTAGATGTGTGAACTGTATACGAAAGTGAAGATCACGGCCCAGTGTATTAATACGAGAGTAATTTGCTAGGCAACTTTTAGTATTCTTAATCTAGTATGGATGCATGACCAATTAGACATTGAATATGAATTAAGCATCTAATCCTAAAGCTTCAATCCGTTGGTATTCGTTTAGTTGTTTTTAATCTTTATTTATTGTTGTTACATCTTATGGTCATAGTATGTTTATGATTTCTGTTTTCTTGTTTTAATAACACTTAGGATTATAGTCGCCCTGTTAAGCTTTCCATCGAGATTCGACCGAGGTTAGCTTGTCACACACAATCGACATCATAATAATTTGCGAGAACCTAGAGTACACACTTTAGGCTAAACAAACTACAAGAATTCAACTCAACTCAAGCTCAAAGCCTTATTCACTGAAACATTCATTTCTCAAGTGTTTCTAAGTTAGAGTTGTTATATTTTTTCCGTGTATTCTAAGCCAAATTATTTTCATATCTAGAACTTAGAAATCGAGCAAGTTATCCTAAATTTCATACTCATTGTAAAAGCTTGTTCGATAGGAAGAACACTTAGCTCTCAAACTGAAAGTTTGATTTTGATTGATTTTTTTTTTATAAAAACGAGTTTACCACCAAATTACGCATTTCAAAATTTTTATTTACTCGTTTCGGGACCAACAATAAAAGTTTTCTAAAAAGAAAATGACTGAAGTTAGTTAGGATGACACGAAAAAGAATACGACTCAAGCTAGTTGGGACTGAGGGAGTAGCTATTTTGAAAAAAGTTTAAGGGCTACTTTTAATATTTTGAAATGGAAGAATAGTAAGGTCCATATATACTTGTCTTAAAAGACATATTGAAAGGAAAGGACCATATATATTTATCTAAAGCTAAGGTCATGGGATAAGATGGTCCAAATTAGTAAGTTTAAGAGGACACAATAATTAGATCTAACAAGTACATATATAAGATTAAGAATATGTTATATGTATCATGCCATTGCCATCCCTCTAGCTAGTAGTTAGATATAAAGTATTGGTGTGATGAACCACCATAAGAGTGGGACACACTAATTAAATTGAATTAAAAATAAACATGGCTCCCTTTCAACTAATTAGTTATTGTTATAATTAAAGTATGCTTCAAATCAAAGACTTCGTTCCTCCTCCAATACAATAGCTAGCTCCTTCTTTACCACCACAATCACAATCAAGAATAAATTAGTCTTTTTTTTTGCACTCCACTTACTCTTACTTAGTAGTAATTGAAATGATTTTTGCAGTTTTACACGATACAAACAATTAATACATTACTATTACTTTAGATAAATCTCTCTCCTCTCTCTCACTGACTGACATGCGCACACATAACATAGATGTTGCATTGAGTATTTACTCCTTCCTTTTTAAAAAAAAATAAAATAAATTATATTAATATTAAATTACATAATCACGTCACGGATGACTCGAACCCGAGACTTATTACTTAGATATTATTCTCATTATCACTAGGTCAACACAAACTAGAACGATAATGAGTATTTACTTCTATATGCAGTTGAGTTGGGTGCCTACGCAATTGCAACTCCACATGAAAATAAAAAAATAAAAAAAATTTATATTATTTTAAAATATCTATAAAAATAATTTACATTTAAAACTTTTTATTTATAGCAAGTAGACTTGAGATATTTACTAGATACAATTCAACTTAAAACAATATATTAAGTGAGACTCAAACTACACTGACTATATACAACTCAATTTAAAACGATATATCAAGTTATACTCAAACTCCAAAATATATCGAGTCAAAATGTAAATCATTTTCATGGATAGAGGATCGGAATAATAGTTTTTAATAGGATTGTAAAAAAATATACCTTCTCGCGAGCTATTCAAGGTTTGATTTGAAAAGTTCTTTCGAAACTCGACATGATAATAATGAGCCGAGCTTGAGCCGGAGAATGCTCAGCTCGTTAAGTTTGTGGACATGTTCGAGTCAATAAATTTAAGAGTATGTTATCGAGTCTGTTCATGAACATTCAATCCAACATTTAGTCAAGTTTCAAGCTAAAATATATATTTTTTGGATAAAAAATTTACACGAGCGAGCCAAAATTCAAGCTCGAAGTCGAAAATCATTAATAAAAATATCAAACAAGTTGAGATTGAGTTCAAGCTCGAAAATAATATTACTGAACATTTCATGAGCCAAATTCAAACTCGATAATTACATATCAAACTAATCTCAAACAACATGTCAAAAGTTTGAGTAGAACTCGAACATCCTAATATTCTAAATGGCTTAAAAGGACTACTATTGATGTGGGTATAGAAATTCCCACAAAAGAGAACCTCTACAAGTGAAAGGTAATTTCGGTATTGGAGATGCATGTGCTACTCAATTTGTGGCATTAAAATGGAAATAGCCACATTTTGCACGCAAAGTTATATTTTCAATATGAAATCCAATGTTTAAATGTTGCAAAATTTCTTTTAACATGCATAGAGATATTGCTGAACATTTTCGAAAAAAAATAGAGTTAATTATACAAACTAGCCAAAGAAGATAGTAAAAGACAAATAATAGCCACAAACATAATACTATTTAAAGTCTAGCCATTTTGAATGTGAATTATCATAAATACCCTTCTACTTAATTGTATAAATGGTACGAATGGTACGAATGATATGAAAGGTATGAATAATATTTATTCATACGATTCATACGTACATACAGTTTAATAAAATTAAGTATCACGTATGAATGGTACAATTCGATACAATTCATACTATTTATACTCAAAAATGTAAAATATAATTACAAGGGTATAAGATGGTTAGAATTTAACTATTATTATTTTGGTGGCTATTATTTGTCTTTTACTATCTTCTTTGGCTATTTTATATTTTGCCTGAAAAAAATATGGTATCTTAAGTGCTCTCAAATTACATATATTTGTTAACAGCATCCGAATTTGCTTTATTTGAATTGTATGGAAATAGTGCAATAAGATAGTTTTTGCGAATAGATATTCGAAAAGCATAACATTATAAGTTAAAGATAAATTTTGAAGTTGGTGTACAACGAAATCCATTTTTCAGTTATGTTGGATCATGAATTAATGCACAATAATAGATAGGAAAAAGAGTACCAAAACTCCAAGTGTTTTGGAGTTTATACATTAAACGTAACAATTAAACGGGGTTGCGAATAATTTGGTCTTAATTTCGTTGTCAGAACCTTTAAAATAAGATCGGAGAATGGTTGAAGTTCTCTAGGAAAAGTCTTCGACGCTCAAATCAGCTCGTAGTAGACTTGAAAGTAAAATGCTATGTATGCGTGTGAAATATGAGTAAGTGCTTAAGAGTGTAACTAATCTTAGCAATGAAAATAAATGAGGTATATATAGTATAAGATATAAGGGATAAAAGGGTAATATCACCTAAATAACAATATTTGATACCATAGTAAAAATTGTTAAATCTTCTCCAATAGCGTAGAGACACGTCAACAGTGGTCCTGAAAGATTGGTAGGATTCCTTCCACTTTCAATTAGTTATCCTGACGCATGTTAGTAAAGTCTTGACATGTGTCAGGCTTTTAGTCACGTTCCTCGCATTGGTTCAAAACTACAGAGCTCATATAAGACGAAGAAGAGCTCTTTTGCGCTTAAGCCCATCAATCACTAGTTGAGCTATGCTGCACAGAACATACCAGCTCTGCACTCAAGACCCCTTGCTCTAGAAGAACTCTGCTAATGCATATCTAATAAGAGCACGTTCCTCACGTTGGTTCAGAACTGCAAAACTCATATAAGACGAAGAAGAGTTCTTTTGGGCTTAGCCCATCAATCACTAGTTGAGATGTGCTGCGCAGAACATACCAGCTCTGCAATCAAGACCCCATAAGCTAGAAGAGCTCTGCTAATGCAGATCTAATAAGAGCTATATATTTAGAAAACGCTTGTATGTGATATACTTTAACAAAAATAGCTTGTAACATAAGTTATGCTGATATTTATTCGTATCAAGTCATATTGCTCATATAAAAATTAAATTATTGATCTGAAATTTTTATTATAATTATTTTTACATCTGAAAAACTCTTAGTACATGTTACTTTCACGTATCCTTTTAAATTAAAGAAGCAAGCCTTATCTTGAGAGTAATAATATGTGCTATTATGTTTAGCATTATTATTACTTGTAGCTATATACCAAATTAATTAATTGTTTTAGCTGACACCTGACAGAATGTGGATTAAGGGTGTGAGAATATGGAAGACAGAGAGACAAGTTACGTACTACAAAGTTATTAGCTCATAAAGTAATTTATTTCTTTGTTGCCTCCCAATTAAGTAAATTAATAAAAGACCAAAAGACCTATGCAATTTCATAGGCTCATTCATTGTATTTGTTTAAATTCTATTTTTCATATGGAAAGATCGAGAATACAAACCTGTGTGTCTACAGTGATTTGATACCTTATTAGTGAAGAATTATCAAAAAACAAAAAAAAAATCAACATTATGATTAAACCCATTTGCTATTAAATTTCATTAAATGCCAAAGAAATCGTGACTTATTTGGTGTGAGGTCAAACTTCACATGTTCGGTGTCTTCACAAATTCTCTGAAATAAAACGTAAATAAATCCTACTACTTTAGTGTTATTATGTAAATAAATATATACATATATAGTTTAGAAGTTTTTTGGGAGGATAATGACACTGTAGAGTAGAGATAACAGAGTTCAAAATAATTATAACTACGACAATAATTTTAAAGTCCCATATGAAAGGAAATAATATTACTTTTAAAGTAATTTGTGATATTATTCATCACCAGATCATTATCATTAATATTTTTAAACTTTAGAATAAAAATAAAGAATAGAAGATATAGCAGAATGAGTTATATAATCCGAAAACAAAATCACATTTTTAAGAGGAAGAAAAAAAGTTGGAACAAAATGACAATTAAAGTTGGAAATATTTTTATGCAATTATAAAGCATTATTTTGAATTATTTTCCGAATTTACTATCATCTGCTTTAAATAAACTCATTTATGCTCCACTGTCATACTCTCTCATTTTAGGATAATAATTTTCATGTTGTTATTTTGAAGTGTCGAAAAAAATAATTTAGATTTGAAATTTTACCTTTATAATAATTAATCCAGCCGTACTTACTATATATAATTAAATTTAAAAAAATTTATTAAATAAAACTCAAATTTTTATTAATTAAATACTCCCTCCGTCCCACCAATAACAATCCATTTGTAAAGTAGATGAGTGTATTATTTTAATCAAATGGGTCGTTATTGGTGGGACGGAAGTAGTATAATTTAATTAAAATTATATATTAAATGAGACTTAAGCACTCAACATTCTATGAAAAATATGAAAAGTAGTGCGTAGATTTTAGATAGTTCACAAAGGATAAAATTGTAAATGCAGCTCAGTAGTAGTCTTAGATTTGCTGTTGACCATCTCTCCTCTTCACAAAATCCTATGTATTTTTCATGTATTCATATCCCTATTTGTCTGGATTTCCCACTATTTATTACTCCAATTATTATTTTCTTATTTTCTCACACCATTGCTATTAATGTAGACTTACTTCTAAGCTCAGACCTCATTTTCGCTTTCCATTTACTGTTCACTCTCTCCCCCTCTGCTTTTCATCCATTGCAAACCAAACAATCTTTACAGCTTTATTGATGGCCCTCTTTCCCCCTCCCACATTCGCAAAACCCTACCTACCATTTCGCTCATCTCTGCGCTTACAAGATACCCCGCAGCTCTAATTTTCTCCCATCATTCAAAACCATACGAAATGAGGGAAGGGTGAATACATCCGCCTCATAAAGATTAGATTTTTTTTTGTCTGGCATTGTTTCGAGAAAGATAAAGAAATTTGCTTTGTCATTTGCATGATTGTTATCATTTTTCTAGGCCCACTTTGCACCATAGCCTTCTACTTCTAAACTACTCTTTGTGCTGCTTATCCTTTCTTTCGTGGCACACTTTTTCCTTCTTTTTTTGGTGGGTTTGTGGTATTCCATCTCTGCATTGGCTTATCTATGCTAATTGGGCCTCTGTTGAGGCAGAAAAGCACCCTTTCTTCGCTTCTTTGGGTTCTCAAGGAGGAAGACCAGGGGGGTTGATCTCAGATCACTTGCCAAGGTGACATCTCTCTCTCTCTACTTCTCGTTTGTCTGGTTTGTGGATGTGTTTCTCTATCTTTATGTTTCTGTTGCTTGTTTGGACGGGAAATGTAATTGGTGCACATCAATGGTGGTTTAGTTTTTATTCTAGCTCTCTTATAGTTGTTGGTTATAAATAATGATTTGTGCTTTGATGAGACTAACTAATGATTAGAGTTGTCTGAGTTCCTATTTGATAAGGTACTTGGAAGTATAGCAGCATTGTAGCTGCCAATGAGATAGCCTTGATACCTTAGCATAGGGACATTTTACTCTACAAGTATTAAACTCTTAGGTGCACATTGCTATTTTTCTTGTTTTTCTGATAATTCTTTTTGTTTCTGAAATACAGGGTTCGATGGAGTAGTCCTTGTTAAGGACTTACTAAGTGTAGGATTACTTCCTTGTACTGCAATTGCAGAAAAATGGGAAGTTTAAATTCTGAGTTATCAAAGAAATATGGGGCTCTGAAACTTTGGATTCTCATTGGCATATGTGTAGGTTCTTTTATAGTTCTAATTCTGGGAATCTTATCAATATGGATCATGTTTCAAAGGAAATCTAGAAGAACCTTGGACAAGTACCCTCCTTGCCAGATTCCTAACATCTCAAAGGATATCAGGGTAGATAGAGTTGCAGAAGAATGCAAGAACGATCATCCAGAAAGTTTATACTTGACTGTTAATAATAAACCTTGTGATAAGAACACGGAGAAGATGTCAGTTCATTTGGGTAGGAGTAAATCCAGTGATGCTGATAATATCAGCCAGAGCAGTTCAGTTCATCATAATGAAACGGGTTGTAGCTATCAATCAGGGGAGGAGGGAAGTTCTGGTAAGGCTCGAAAACAATCTTCAATGTTGTATGGGCTTGTTACAGCGTCTCCTTTAATTGGTTTGCCAGAAGTATCTCATCTTGGGTGGGGCCACTGGTTCACACTTAGAGATCTTGAAATTGCAACAAATCGTTTTTCAGCAGAAAATATAATTGGGGAAGGTGGTTATGGGGTTGTTTATCGGGGAAAATTGGTCAACGGCTCAGAGGTGGCAGTCAAGAAACTTCTTAATAACCTGTGAGTATCTTTTACAGGTTTCCTATCTGAAACCTTTCCTAACTCATCCTAAAACTCATGCCATCTATGTTTATAATAAATTATATGCCGGTCTATGATTTTGATAAATGATATGCTCCATTGCAGAGGTCAAGCAGAGAAAGAATTTAGGGTCGAAGTAGAGGCCATTGGTCATGTCCGGCATAAAAATCTAGTGAGGCTTCTTGGCTACTGCATAGAAGGAGTTCAGAGGTTAGTTTTTGTAGTGCTACAATTTTTCTTTAGGTTTTTGTTTTCATGCTGTTTTCTTGCACTTGCGTGCGTTTGAGATGATGTGGCATAACTTCTATTTGCAGGATGTTGGTATATGAGTATGTAAATAATGGAAATCTGGAACAGTGGCTTCATGGGGCTATGAGGCAGCATGGAACCCTAACATGGGAAGCTCGCATGAAGGTTCTACTTGGAACTGCAAAGGCGTAAGTGGGATCCTTTTTTATAATCTCTGAACTTCCTAGCATGCATTATCTTTTTCCATTCATCAACTGTCTTGTATAGAAAATACCCAGACGTAAAAACTGTCAAAGTTAGAACTCTGCACACTGTGTTTAATAAGTTCTACCATTAATTGGAGTTTTCTTTTCAACAAACTGGTTATTTCTATTCCTCAAACTATCTGATTATGTAGTCTGAAATCAATCAATTTAAGCGTAGAGGACTCAATTGCCATCTCTGAAAATATAATGGTAACCGTTTTTGTTCTACAGACTAGCTTATTTGCATGAAGCTATAGAACCAAAAGTTGTGCATCGTGACATAAAATCAAGTAATATCTTGATTAATGACGAGTTCAATTCTAAAGTTTCTGACTTTGGTTTGGCTAAGCTGCTGGAATCTGGAGAAAGCCATATAACAACGAGAGTAATGGGAACATTTGGGTATATTTTCTTGTTGAATTCTACTCCACTCGGAATTTCTTATCCATTTTTATCATAGTATATCTGATAATGATTAGGTGGTTTTTGTAATTTCAGTTATGTAGCTCCAGAATATGCAAATACTGGCTTGTTGAACGAAAAAAGTGACATATACAGTTTCGGTGTTCTACTTCTTGAATCTGTTACTGGAAGAGATCCAGTAGACTACGGCCGTCCAGCCAACGAGGTTGTTATTTAATTTCTTATATCTGCTAAACAGCTAGTAAATTCCCAGCAAATGGGAAAGTGTAACAAGCCATAATTGTGTCTGCGGCAGGTTAATCTTGTTGAGTGGCTCAAAATCATGGTGGGGAACAGGAGAGCAGAGGAAGTTGTGGACCCGAACCTTGAAGTTAGGCCTACTACCCGTGCCTTGAAACGTGCACTTCTCGTTGCACTAAGGTGTGTAGATCCCGAGTCGGAGAAACGACCCAAAATGAGTCAGGTTGTCCGCATGCTGGAAGCTGATGATTTTCCTTATCGCGAGGTTAGCATCTATCTCTGAGTGATCTGGAATGTTGTAGCTAAAAGGTTGTCTCTTATCTCTCTCTGACTAGGTGGTTCTTCCAACCAAAGAACTAGTTCAAGTAAGTATTATGGTAAATCTTATAAGGTTAGGTATTGATAAGCTGAAGGCAGATATTCAAGCTCCAGTATCATCTAGAATAAAATAGACATCTTAAAAATTCAATTGAGATGGGACTATATAACTTTTAATCACCATGGCTGCACATATGGAACATAATTACTAACATTATTGTTGAAAAGCTCAATAAAATCACTAGTTCGCAAATTTGCCTTGATATTCAGAATGAAATAGATTTGACAGGTGATCGAACGTTGTGTGGAGTAAAGTGTCCTATAGATTTATAATCAACTACATAATGTTTGAATAAGGGGTGAGGCGAAAAGCGTCATTGCACCATAGATTCCCTAATAATACGCAAACAATAGCAAGAATCCCCTCTCACAATTCCTAAGTTCATGACCTACAGGATCGCCGGAATAGGAAGACTAGGACAGTGAGCATGGAAATCGAGTTGATGAAGGAGGGTAGTGGTTCAGCAGAGGCAATGGATAAAAACTGACAGGCAATTAAGAGATCTCAGTGACATAACATATCTCTCTACTATTCACATTTTCAAAGCTTGTTTCTGGAATGATTCCTCCATTGGCAGAGTGATCAAGAACAGGTTGGGTTATTTTAGAATCTTGAGTCATTGGCACATATTTTCATAGGCATCACTTGTCATCTACCTCCGAAAATAATGAAGAAACACGCTGAAGACTGCGATGGCAAAGGCAAACATGTTTGCTGTGAGCTTGTGAGGGAAGTCACTTAGGCGGATCAAGCACCCATATTTTTGTAACATTAAGGTCATTGTTCTACTTTCCTAGTTAATTTTGTCTTTCATTGGTATTAACAGCTTTCTGGACAATCTCTTTGATTAGCTCCCCTTTTTTTGTCTCTCTACATACAGCTATTATATTAATTATTGGCAGAAACATCTTCTTACATTTCCTTTTTGCTGTTTTCTTTTGGTTAAAGAGTAATTCTTTGGCATTTGCTACCTGAGATGATCCTTTAAAGTTGGTATCTGCACAAATTTAAAATGAATGTATCTTGTACTAAAGTGAAGTCCTATATAATTTAGGACATGAGAGAGAGAGAGTGTGTGATTGGTGGTCAGGTGATTCAGTCAGGTCACATGGTAGATGATAAAAGTTGCAGATGCATAGATAGATATGGGATGTATCAGTATGTCTATCTAAAGTGCTTTTGATGTGATGATGTAGTGTTGTTGAATTTAAGGTTTGATTGTTGAAACATCGGCTAGGTAGGGTCAGACAGAGTATCTAGTACCCTACAATGTCTGAGACTCTGAATCATGGGGAGGTCCCTTATTTGTTGACTTTGTTTTGTGCTAATTAGTACATGTATTTGGACTCAACACCCTCTAGAAAACACTGATTGAGTGCAAGATCTAGACTCATCATTCGGTTGTCTGAGACTCTCAGGTAGTTGAGAAGCTTAGACAAACGAAGCAAGCCCCATACCACTTTACTAGAAATTTGGTATGTAACTCTTCATAATACTAGCTTGATTAATACAATGAGAGGGAATGGGAATAATAGTTAATTAAATAAGCTATGATTCATTAAAAGGGCACTTATTTTACCAAATAAATAAATTAGAACTCTTAATGACATCTAATATTGATATGAAACGAATAGATTATATAAATAAACACAAAAGTATGACAATAAACCTCGTCTGCCAAAAACCATAGACTTTAAGAACTTATGAATTTTGTACGACTTGCATTTTGGGAAGATGCAATGAACTTTAATGTTGTATTTAAGGATTATATATTTTGCTTGTAATTGAGCTGCTTTATAATATTGAGTATGGTAAACAAATAACTGTACGAATGTTTTTTCGTACTATGATGCTAGCCTTCAAATCCACGTTTACTACGGCCAATAAATTACAACTTTTGATTATTTATAATGAGCACCGCTCACCCATCCGCAGCCGGTACCACCACCGTGCTCACGACTGATATGACAATGGTATATTAGTATACAAGTCAATATAACATTTTTTTTAATTTTTATTATTTTGTATTAAATAATATTAAAATATATTCTAGTCAATAAACCTTAGTTTAAAAGTAAAAATTAATCAATAAATTTTTTATTAAAAAATTAATATTATCTATAAGGCATGTCACATCGTTTGCGAACATATTAACTCTGCCACATTGTTCGCGGGCATATTAACTCCGGCCCTCACGGACGGAGAACATTTTCGTATTTATAATTAGCCAAAATTTTCTCTTAGACCCCATAATTTCCCTATTATTGCTACTTTTTAGAGCTAATTGTATATTAAATTTAGTTCGGATGGTCTAAAAACGAAGTAAGCTAATTCAAGATACCAAACACTCAAATTTTAAATTTAGTGGTCTCTCTACTCTCGAAGAAATTCTTTTAATTTATTATTGCAAATTAAATATTATTTCAATTCACTACAGTCAAGAAGCCACTTTATTTAGCTTTACAAAGAAGCATACTAAATGAATAGATTATAGTAAAGTGACACAGAAAAATGCATCCTATAAAGCAAGCCTAAGTACTTTAAATATTTGATATAATTGGCCAAAAGAAACATATTTGGGTTCGGATTTGGAAATATGTAACCGTTCCTTAATAAAAAAAATTCAAGAAGCCCTCAATGTTCAAATGTTTTGCCGCAATTATTGCGATTGGTCCACCACTTATTTTCACTATAATATATGCACGAAAAAAAAAAATCTTTTTTATAAAATAAAATTTATTTATATGCTTTAAATTGGTCGAATATATTTATTTATTTAAAATAAAATTTTGTATTATATTATTAATTTCATAGATTATATACAAATTGAGAAAATAACATATAGTTTGAGAAATAGAATATCGTGCGCGAAAACAATTTCTTTATGCAATTAAAAAAAAATATTCATGGTAAAACCTCAATCTAGTGATGGTAATTAGAGGTGGTTACTGGTTAGATTGTACTAAACACAAATCAATGAATTCAAAATTAGAAAGAAAAAAAAACTACTCCGTCATCTGTTCCACTAAACCTGACATAATTCTCTTATTAGGACGTCCCACTAAAATACTAAAAGTTATCCTTTTAAAAGTTATCCCTTTAAAAAAGTGTGGACCTTACCACATTTATCACTCTTACACTATTTTATACGCTATATTTAATAATCGTTTTCAAAAGTTTTGTGACATCCTTATTCAAACGGATGGATTATAAAAGTGGGAAGGAGGAAAGTAGAAAAATAATGCATGTAAGTGTAAGTAATCCCGAGTGCTGGGGTACGAGAATGAGTCTGAACTGGTACATAAGAGAGTAAAAAAGCTTAGAAGTGTGATATAACAATATAATAAAGTAGAAACAAGAAAGCAAATACTCTTATATCATCATTAGTCATTACCACCGTTAATGCCCCAAACCCCACTCAATTTTCCAAACAATTCCCTCTCCTCCTTCCACCTCTTCACCACTATCTTCCATTTCCACATAACCAAACACCATTCTCTCTCTATATATATAGATGTGTTTCTATATTTCTTTTCAAAGTGTAATGATGCTTGTTTGGGTGGACATGGTTTATCCACGGCCTCTACCTCTCTGTTTCTAAACCAAACTACATTAGTTTTACATACAAGGAACACTTACTACTCACAATTCACCATAATGGGAAGAGTACTAATTCTTCATTGCTTCACATTCTTTCACATGGCTGCCCTTCTCATCTTTTCAGGTTCACATTTTGAGTCTTCTAAGTTTTTGTTCTGAATTTTATTAATGCTGCAGGTTTAATTCTTGAAACATGCTACCTGCTTATGCAATAATGGTTTTTTGAATTGATGAATAGTTGCCCCTGTGCTTTCCTTCTTGTTGGGATGTGATCATATGAATAGTAGATTAAGATTTTTTGTTTCCAAAGTATGTAACAATGTCAATATTCTTATAGTTTGTAAAGCATCATCACTTAAGTACACATTTCTTGAATTCTGTTACAACATTTCAGGTTCAAGCTCCAAATTAGCAGAGCAATTAAGGCACAAAAATTTGCAAGAATCAGTCAGAATTTCCACTAGAGAAATGGATATAACAACCCCAATCACAACAGTTCCAACTGCTAACAACCCCACAATAACAACAACTCCAATGCTCAACCCAACTGATTCCAACCCTGATCAAACTCCTACAATCCTCAACCCTGCAAATCCACAAACAACCACGCCTTTGCCCACAAGCACACCCAGTCCTTCTAGCGGGAGCTGGTGCATCGCCAGCTCCTCCGTATCGCAAGCTGCTCTGCAGCTTGCACTGGACTATGCTTGTGGCCATGGTGGTGCTGACTGTTCACCCTTACAGCAAGGTGGGAGCTGCTACAGCCCTGCCACACTCCGGGCACATGCCTCGTTCGCCTTCAACAGCTATTATCAGAGGAATCCAATCCCTACTAGCTGCAATTTTGGTGGAGCTGCTGTTACTACAAGCATTGATCCTAGTAAGATTAAGAAAGGCTACTTGCGTTCACTTGTTTTGTGTAGTTTTTTTGTTTCTTTGTTGACGAAACTTGTTTTGTGCAGGTTATGAAACATGCCAGTATCAATCTACTAGGTAAATATTACTATCACAGTTTATATATAATTGGTAGGAGCCACACTTTTTGATATAGTTATTTATGATCGAATGAATGTTGTGAAATTTGCAGCACGAGTTCATCGTTGCTAAATATAACTAACTCAAGTGGCTCGCGGGTTTTTGGAGGCGGTAGGCCGATCACGCCGGCTACATCAGCTACTGCTGCTAGGGAAAGATGTATGGTGCCTTATTTTCAATGCCTATTAGGATATTTGCTGATCACATTAATTAGTAGTTTGTTATGATGGAGTGAATGAGTGTAATGTAGAGAAGGTTTTGCTGCAGATTTGTTGGTTTGAGTTAGGCCCTGATCGATGTTAATTGGTGCTCATTTTTTTATTGAATGATATGCCAAAATCATATCTTGTGGTGAAAGTTTAGTTGAATGCAGTGTATAGATGAAAAAGTATTGGAGTTGGTGAAGTACTGTACTAGTGTTCTACCTGTTCTTCATCAATTTTTTATTCCTGTTTCCTTCTTTATGGGATGAGAAGATCTTAATAGGGTAATGTGTTAAAAAAAAAAGCAGTAGTCCTCTGTGTGTGTAGATAGATTATGACAGCATAAAATGCAATAAAATGGAGAAAAGGAGAAAAGGAGAAAGGAGAAGAAGATAGATAGAGAAAAAGTGGTAACTAAAGATAAGAAAAGCAAGAGTCAGGCAGCTAGCTAAATCTATAATGTACAGATTGAGGTAAGTCATTTCAGTTCACCAATTCAACAAAGCTAATCAAATAATGAGCCATTTGAGTTAAAGAATAGTTATGTTTTCAATTTTGAATTGGTAAATTAGTGAGCCCCAGTTTTGGACCAGGCTGGCCCACAAGATTTTCGTTCACCAATCAGAATTGGTAAAATAAATAAGGGTAAATTATACTTTATGGCCCAAACTTTGGAAATGCGTTCAATTTATGGCCTGAATTTTATATAATGCTTAAAATGACCTCTACTTTTGGACAGTGTTTAGTTTTCGACCTAAATTTTATATAATGCTTAAATTTACATGAAATTTGAATCGTGTTATATAAATTCTAGCATGTGACCTAATATTCATTAATGATCTAATATAGCAAATAAATTTAATTTTTAATGATAAATTTTAATAATACTGTTTAATTTTTGTAGCAAATAAATTTAATTTATGAAACAAATAGGCTAAATTTTATACAAATTATTGCATATGATATACTAGCAATTACAATTATAATTAGTACTTTAAGCAAACTAGCATATGTGTCTCGTGCAATGCATTGGAAATAAAATAATTATAACTTATTTGATTTATATAAAATAATTTTTTTTTATCATGTTCCATGTAATTATATCTATTTATTTAAGTTTTTTGTTATTGTATTTCATGTGCATTCGAAACGTTGAAATATTTTTATCTTTACGTTATTTAGTATTTGGCTTAATGAATTCTTTAATAATGTATTACAAATGTCTTACTGTGATTAGAACTGTCAAAATTTTCAGATCGGCCTTTCTACGGTTTTGAAACCCGTCCAAACTTACCTAAAAAAAATTAAACCTATATAAATATAAAACTTAATTCGGCCCTTTATGGGCTGTTGGGCATATTGTTTTTACTCGTCCATGCAATAGATTTAATCAATTTAATAATTTTTTGTACATTAAATATTTTTAATCATATCAAATATTGGAAAAATAATATTTTAATTTTAATTATTTAATATTATATTTTAATATTTTTAATTATAAAAAACTCAAAATTTTCAAAGATTTTTAATATTCTATTTACAAAATAACCATTGAAAATGAATTTTAATTGATGTTTATGTTGTGCATGTATATAGATGGGTTGACTATTTTAATCCCGGTATTCGATTGTCTCGTAAAACTTTTAGATGGATTTTTCTCATATATGAATTTGGTGCATATATATATATATATATAAATATATTTTCATTTAAAGTGTTATAACTTGTTAAAATATAAATTTTGTAAATCTATAAATTAGTGAAATAATAAATATAATTTTATAAATGGAATTAAAAAAAATATTTATTAATAATATGTAGAAAATAAATTAAAAAAACATAATTATAAATAAAATTTGGAACAAAAACTGAACAACACTTAAATGTAAAGGTCATTTTAAGCATTTTGTAAAGTTAAGGTCACAAACTGAATACATTCCCAAAGTTTAGACCATAAAGTATAATTTACCTAATAAACAAACCTAGTATTTCCACTCCACTGCTGCATCTGCATTAAAAGGAACGTAACTCAACAAGATGGCCCGGTTTTCATGTAATTTTTTGTATGTGTATATTTTATTGTGATAGAAGCTTTGCACGTATATATTTGGTAGTTTGAATGAAAAAAACCAAGAATCATCGAGTATTGTGAAAACGAAAAAACAGGAAGATCAAGCTAATGATAAATATTTCAAATTTAAGAGGAAAAAAAAAAGATTCATGTAATGAAATTTTGAACAAAAAATATTATTAAACATTTTGAACCTTATTTATATAGGGGTGTGTATTTTATTTTTTTAATCCACCCATTTATTACTTTTTTTAATTTATTTTTTATCATAATATTATCTTAAAATCACTTTAAATTTTGTATAATATATTAAAAAAATATATAAATTATATCAAAATTCTTATTTTTTCCCTTATAAATAGAGACCAATTTTAACATAATTATTCACAATTTAGAAATCTTTTCATTAACATCTCATATCTATTTTTTGTGTTCATCTTATCTTTGACAAAAGTTTGGTGATGATAATTAATTGTGTAATTTTTGTATAATTATTCGTTGATCAGTTGTTTATTTTAATTTTCGTGTTTTAGTTATTGTAATTTCTATGTTTATTTGAAATTCTCAATTTCATACTTTTTTCAAAAATTTAAATTTCTTATTTATGTTATTAATTTATCTTACATAATTAAATTATTAAAAAAAAGTTAATTAAATAATAATATGTAGAAAATTAATTTAATAATATAAAAATGAGAAAATTGGGTTGAGAATGAGATCATTGATAATTCTACAAAAATGAAGGTGGGTGGGTGAGAAGAATAATAACTTTATAGAAGAGTGATAAATAAATATAATAATATAAAGGTGAGAAAGTTGGCTCATGAACTGTGGCAGTTGATAAACATGGTATTAGGACACCGTGATACACTGCACGTCCAGGACGGGCTCTGGCCTGCCCTAATGAGTAATGACGAACACGTCCAACAAATCCTGATTAGATTTGTCTTCATAGATTAAGAAAATGATCTTGCTAAATTTCAGGATATTCAGAACAAAAACTGGAGAGATAAAATTGTAAAGTTACCGTCGCTAACTTTTCTTACCATGCTACTTTGCAGTTTATATACTTAATTATATTATCCAGTATGCCATTTTTTTATATATATATTTGTTTCCTTCCTTTTCAAGTTAATTTCCGCGTCCTCTGTTTCTCCTTTTAACCTATAATATGTTAAATCACTTTTGTTCAAGTTAGATTAATTCTAAATAAGGGAAAGAAGAAAGTATATACTCGCTCTCCCTTAATAAGAGATTTTTTTTTTATGCTAATAAGTGTTTCATTTCAATATTCAAAAGTAAAATGTTACTAAAGTTTCTATTTTATTCTGTTACTTATTTGAATATTTTTACTTTTTATATTTTCAATGTAATAATTATGGATAAATAATGTAATTTAACTAGTTGTCTTGATTTGAAATATAGTGATTGAGGACATTTATTGGGGGACGGAGGGAGTAAGTATAATGAAAATGCTCATCCATCCGTGACAGACGCGATTAATGTATCCGTGAATGATGTAACATAATTCATAAATAAATACTAAATTTATAATAAATTTTCTATTAATTTTTATTTTCCAAACTAGTATTTATTAATTATGATATAATCTAAAATTAATTAATACAAATAAAATTAATTAAAAAATAAAAAGTATAGTAACTAGTGTACTCATTTGATGTGTCATATCAACCTTGGGCTACATTACTCTATTCGTCCCGCTTATCATGATACATTAATTATAATAATAAAATGTCATAAATAATGAGACAAATGTAGTATAAATGATGTTGTTCTAACCCCTTACTTTCCACCATGGCCTCTGAGGTGCTACGTCAAAGAATTGTTGCCAATACTTCAGGTGTATTGCATAGTTTAAATATATTTAAACTTTTAATAATTATAAATATAGTTAATATAATATGAATTGTTCACATGTATCCATTTTTATACATAAGACAATATGATATTTCATGAATCAAACAACTTCCATGTACTGTTGTACACATATAATTTTCTTACCTTACATATACCGATTTTTTCACATATTTTATTTAATTCCGACACTATTTCATTTCGACATTAATTCCCTTCATACCTAATTGAATTTCTACACCAGCAGGATGCAGACATCACTTTAGTTTTATATGTTTTGACATATCAATTCACGTACGTGTAGTTGTATACACTTATTAAATTAGATGCTCGTAATTTGAGCGACGACGTCATCGCGGAATTAGGCAGTGATAGAGATAAATTGGTACTGACCATATATATGTCCTTTGAGTTGTGGGTGGTAAGGAGGAACATTAGTATATTTGATTCGGTTTTGCCTAAAATCTACAATATTCACACAGTTATCAGTTAATTCAAAATCTTGTCATGATACATTATAAATTGGGATTAAACTGTGTGAGTATTGTATGTTTGTTCTGATTAGGATTTTCAATTGTCAAAAAATCAATACTAATATATTTAAAAAAATTTAAATTTAAATTATTTTTTGTTAATACATATCATCATTTAATTTTTAAAATTTTCCATTTATTAATTTAGAACCGAAATGATTACAAGATAAAAATGTATTATGAGTCATAATCGTGTTATTTCATACGAGAATATTTTATTAGTCCTACTAGATTAAAATAAATAAATAAATAAAACGTTGAAGAGAAAAATAAAAGTGGGACCCACCTGCGGCCTGCCAAAAGGGGCATGGGTCATCCCACTAGACTAGAGTTGCGGGGCAAGTTCGGGCCGCACATGTAAGAAACGGGTTCTTGCGGGCTACGGGCCACCCTCAAGCCTGCCCTGGTAGCTTTATGTCTAATGGCAATGGCCAATGCAGACTTCGTCGACTATTGCAGGAACTGCACTACACGCTCATAAGCTTATTACTGAAATACCCAATTCCTCATTCCTGCCTATCGCTACAGAGATGGAGAGGCCGAAGAAGAAAGTGCTGCTTTTCTACTGTGTTGAAGCTGAGGATTTGGCACGCAAAGTTGCTGCTCACTCAAACCTCATCCAACTTCAATCCATTAACTGGAGGTATAAACCCAAAACCCACTCGTAGCTTAATGGAATTGCATATTTGTACATGTGTAGCCATGTAGAATTTTTGTGCTGTACTAAGTTTTGGTTTTTATTTAGTTGGTAAAAGACAATAGACTGTCTTGTGGTGTTCTAGAGTGGGGCGATTTTTCTCTGTTAGCGCATTCTTGATTTTATTTTCAGATTATATTGGCTGTTTTCCCTTAGGCAGATTGTGTAATATAAGTTGAGGGACTAGGTACCCACCATTATTTTCTTGGCTTCATGCCTAAAATAATTTCTTTTTCGGAGATAAAGAAGTCTAGCAGGAGTTCTTGTGAATGCCACCATGAGAATTGATTCATTTGACACTACTCTATGCTGTCTGAATCCCGACTTTGAACTCACAAATTGCATGTATTGTTTCGTGTTTCCACTTGAAGGTCAGCTTATTCATGACTAGCCTTTCGCTTGCTCTATATTGATTATCTGTGTATTGGGAACCTTTTGATTTGGTAAATTGATTCATTACTAAATCTGAATGAGGGGCAAGCAATAATTTTTCACGTTAGTATATTCTTCAGTACTGCCAGGGCATTATTTAGATTTGATCTTTGGCTTGTGCAGGAGCTTTGATGATGGATTTCCAAATCTTTTCATTAAAAATGCACATGACATACGAGGCCAGCATGTAGCCTTTCTAGGATCCTTCAGCTCTCCTTCTGTCATATTTGAACAGCTTTCGGTCATCTATGCACTTCCAATGTTGTTCTGCGCCTCATTCTCAGTTGTATTGCCTTTCTTTCCTACTGGTTCATTTGAGAGAATCGAAGAGGAAGGTGATGTTGCGACTGCCTTTACCTTGGCCAGAATGCTATCCAATACTCCCATCTCAAGGGGTGGTCCAACCAGTCTGGTTATTTATGATATACATGCTTTGCAGGTTCCTCTCTTACACCAATAACAATTGCATTTCTGTTATTTATGTCTTTATTTTTTTTTATCTATTCTCTCCATTTCCTACAAATTGGTACAACAGTATTCCTCTTGTTAGATATTAACAAGCTAAGTGAAGACATTTTGTTTTTCAGTTATGGCATAAAAAGCACGGCTTCCTTAGATCTGTGATTTTTCATTTCCCTAGTTCCCAACAGTTCCTCATAGTCTCCTTTTTTACAGGAGAGGTTTTATTTCGGTGATAGTATCCTACCTGTTTTTGAGAGTGGGGTCCCACTATTAAAGGAACGTCTTCAGCAACTTCCAGCATCGGACAAGGTCTGTACTTTTAGTTCGTGCATTGGAGATTATCACTGATGATCTTTGTCAACTATTTTAGGCTTAATGCCCTTACTTCAATTATCTTGCAGATAGTTGTTGCCTTTCCAGATGATGGAGCATGGAAAAGATTCCACAAGTTACTGGATCATTTTCCTATGGTTTGCCCTTCAAAAAATAATTCACTATAGTTCTTTGCTTGGCATTTTGTAATACAAGCATTCATGTATGATAATTGGACTTAGGTCATCTGCAACAAAGTTCGTGAAGGCGACAAAAGAATAGTGAGGATAAAGGAGGGCAACCCGTCTGGTTGCCATGTCGTCATTGTTGATGACTTGGTGCAATCCGGTGGCACCTTAATCGAATGTCAGGTATCCCTTACTGCCTTTTATACCTCAATAATGTATTCTCAAAATTTTATGTCTGAACTTCTGTTTCCAACAAATTGAGGGATTTTGGACTAGTGAGAATGTGATTTATTTTTTAAACTAATTTGTTCTGTTTCATTTCTCTGCTGTTCAGAAAGTTTTGGCAGCTCAAGGTGCAGCAAAGGTGAGTGCATATGCAACCCATGCGGTGTTTCCTAAGAAGTCGTGGGAGCGGTTTGTTCCAAAGAATGACGGTAAAGCTTGTTTTCGCCTCTTGTTCATGGTTCCTTCGAACAATCAATCTCCTTGGTTTGCTTTTTCTCTGTTTTGTGTTGTGATTGTGGTGGATTAAATTCGAGTCTCAGGTAAGGCGGCGTTCAGCCACTTCTGGATTAGTGATTCGTGCCCTCTCACCGTGGCAGCCATCACTGGAAAAGCTCCTTTTGAAGTGTTGAGTCTTGCAAAATCCATATCCGACGCACTCCAAATCTAAGGCCGGCCATCGATGACTCTATTTGCACTACACAATTCATTTTGTCATTGTAGAGTTTGGTTAAATTCTCACTTCCCCATTGCTAAATTTAACCAAATCAAGACAAGCAACTTCTGCATTTTCTTGAAGATCTGTTCGACTTTTCTTTTCAAGATGAATTTTTACCGTACATGTTTTGTTTACTCATCTTTACCTGCATCTATCCAATTTAAAACCCTCTGATAACTAAGATACAAATGAATATAAACAAAGTAAGAACATATATGACATAAATCCATAATTCCCTTGGTACAACAGGACCTTACAAGAAGGAATTCATGCTCTATACACACTTCTGAAGAGAGTAACTGAGCTATACATTTTTTTTTCTAGTCACCTCAATTAACTACTATACATCTTGCTTAAGATGAAGACCAACAAACTGAATAAAAAAAAAACTTAGTTCAGGAAAAGTAGATTTAGCTGGATCTGCATATGCTTCACCGAGTTCGTCTCCCATTGTTATTGATCAACTTATGTCGATTCACTATCGACACGGAGCTAAATAAACGCGAAAACTGTATGTTAAAATCCGGTTACTCCACGAGCATGTTAAAATCCATACAGCTTCTCATCTGAATCACCCTTTGGGCTGTCCAAAGAATCTCCTACGTAAGATCCGTCTGGCTGGCGGATAAAAATGTTCAGATTGCCAGAAGAGAAAGTTGCCTGAGTAACCAAAAGACAACCATATTAGCGATTTCAAGATTCGAGATTTTTGTGGGAGAAAGAAATGATCAAAGGTTACTTGCAAACTCTTTTCCGTAGAAATTATAACATACCATATCATCATGTTCTTGGCCCTCGGATTGGAAAAGAATTGGTCGGCATCGCTTGTCTTCATTCATTAAGCTTGAATTCTGAAAATGTGAAACGAGAGCGACTTTTCCTTGGATTCTTGCGTAAGCCAAGGAAGCAACTTTTTCGCTATTAAACTTTTCCCACTTCTTGCCATTAAATACCTTCAAGATTGTAGGAAGCCAAATATAACAAAATATTTAGGATTTATGGAAGCAAAGGCCTTAACCAATACTGCCAAGTATGAGTGTGGGTGACCAGGGAAGAATGCAAGTACCTCAAAGAAGGAGATGATGTGAAAAGGAGAAACCATATTAATGAAGGCATATCCAACATTGCACTTATTCTGGAGGAAGATAAATCAATTAAGTAAATTCTGAATCAAATTAATTCTGGATAACTAAAAGTGGGAAAACTCTTTTTTTTATTGGTATACATGAAATTTAAAATGACCACGCCACGGAGGAACACTCTTCAACTAAACATGTCATTACCTTAAAGTCTATTGGCAGATAGAGAAAATCATATGCACCCTTGTGTGTTTCATCAATAGCTAGGAGAAGCATTTTTGAGGTATACCTTTAGACATGGATAAGAAGAATAAAATAGGAAAAGGAATAAGCATTCAGAATATGGAAACCCCATATGAAGTAAGCATTACAGTTCCTTACTTGTTCGGGATGTTTTTGATCATCAATGTGGTCCTCGTATCTTCACCATTTCTGATCTTTTCCAAATCAAGTTGGTATTGTCTTTTGTTATATATTTGGCTCACACTATCAGCCCTTCTTCGACTACGATCTATAATTCCATTATTGCCAGCAGAGACCATGCCTCCGAAATATATAGAACCATTTCTGGACATTGACATCATTCCAGAACCAGGAGAACCACTTTCAGTAAAATTTCCACTATAAGGAGCTCCTAGGTTCATAGATGCAGGGACTTGATTCCCATGAGTGTGACTAAAATTTGGAACACCAAAGTTTGCCTGGTTTATATAGGATGGTTCGGGGGAATCCGGAAAAAATCCAAAATGTCGTTCCGTCTGAATACCAGATGGAGCAGATCCCACATGAAGATGTGGCGACCCAAGAAAAGAGCCATGCTGATTGGTGTAAGGGAAACTGACTCCCTGTGCTCTGGATGGAAACAGGCTCCCTTTTTGCATAGATGATGCCCATGTAGAAGATTTAATGTGGTCAGAGTGGATAGTGGGACTTCCCCACAGAAACTCAGGACCAGAAAGTGTTCCGACGCTGGATGGCTTGGAATCACTAAATGATGATGTAGCTCCAGGGCTTGAAGATATCATTGGGTCCGGAACAGAAAAGTGTTGCTGATAGGTTCTTCCGTGCATGCCAGTAAATACCTGGTTTGAATGGCTTATTTGAGCGGGATCTTTACCGATGGGTGAAATCTTCACAGGGCTTGATACGTGAAAAGGAATAATAGAAGCCAAACCGGACAAGTTAGTACTTCCTACAGGGCTGAGGTCTCCTAAATTAGGTGACTGACTGTAACCATGCAGGGAATTTTGCTCGACTGGGCTGCCGAAATTGGGCCAAATACCTGCAGTGACACTGTATTTATTAGTTTATATAATTTTGTTGTTTGCAGAACTGTTTTATACTCAGACCACCCTATAACATGCCTGGAGGAGAGTTCCCTATGGGTGAACCAGCTGGATATCGGAGACCTCGAGCTTCATCTAGCTCCTGTTCTTGGCTCAGGTGCAGCATTAAGCTGTACACAAACAGTACATTAATTTTTCCAATTAAATAATCGTGCACATAACAAAGAATATAGTGCAAGGGAAAACTAACATCTATATTGAATTAATTATAGGAAGTAGTAGGCTTCAAAAATTATAGGAAGTAGTAGGCTTCAAAACTAGTAAGATATTGTAGATATCCTGAAAGTGTGAAGTGTGCGGATGCTCACGAGCATCTGTTCATTAAACTCAATATTCAAAATTATCAGCAATAATGCCACTGCCAGTAGGAAAAGCATGACTAATTGTAAATTTAGGTGGAAAACCAAGAAGCTAAAGTACAGAAGTGTAGGCTCACAGGATGGTTTTAGGTTACCTGCGACGAGTACCACCAGGGCGGCTAGGTTCAAGCTTTATGCGCTTTCCAGCTATGTCACATCCATTTAAAGCCTTTAGAGCTGCATCAGCGCCTCTAACATCATAAAATTCAATGAACTTATGGTGTCGTTTATTTGGTGTTTCCCTTATCTACATTTAATGAAAAATGAAGCAAATTCAGTTAATCAAATAGAAGCGAAAGAACTGTTTTGCATGTTACTAACATGGTAAGAAGAACCTACCTCCTTAACCTCCCCATAAGCACCAAAAATTTGGCGAAGGTCGTCATTGGATACAGAAGCATCCAAATTAAACACCACTAAAGTTCCCTGATTGACATCCTTTTCAGATGGATTATCCTGTAGGCAGCAAGAAAAAATAGTCCTAAGAGGTAATTAACTGGGCAACAAATGTAACGTAAGCCAAGATATAAAAGGGTTCATACCTTTGGAATTGAAAAATGAATGTCGAGTTTTCTTCGTCTCAGGGGTTTATTTTGTAAATTGCGCATTGCACTTCGAGCAGCTCTGATGTCATAGTAAGATATCATCACAAATCCCCTATGCTTACACGCAGTATAAAGAGTTCTGATATCTCCATATTGCTATTAGACAGGATCAAAAAGAAAATTTAGAGCACGAATTAGTATTTAATGAGATATTGAGGATTTTCTCATTTATGTAGTTATCAGGTGGATGGACCTTGTCATGTACAAGAAATCTTCCTACAAATTAGTCATAATTTTAGAAACACAGAAGACTAATAACAAAAGCAACTATTTGTTCCCACTAATAACTACTCTTATGGTAAGTTCTTGCTGTCAACAATGAATTGCTTTACATATATAGATCTCTTGCTATTTATATAACGGTTTGTGGTTAATGAGCAGCTTCAGTATACAGATATTCTTATCCACTCTTTTGCATGGGACCAACATATTTAATCGAAGGAGAGCCAACCAGTATTAGGCGTCATAGAATCTAAAAAACATACTATATTGTTTGATTTTCCAAATTATACCAGGAGTATGGCACTAATGCATATTCATATCCTAAGAATGATCAAAGTACGTGTCTTTCCCAAACATTAACCCACAGGAAACAGCAATTTGAGCAAAACCTGCGGACCCCACACAGTAATTTAACCTCGCCTATTTTGAGTTAGATATTGACTATGCATATTTCCACTTACAAGAACCTCGTAGCATTTCATTCAACTTCAATCAAGAAGATAAAATGTATTTTCTCCGATGAATTTCATTCCGGAACTTTCTCTGAGATTGCTCAAGAATAGGTCTCACCAAAATGCATGCTCTTATATAATCAAGCTATAAAAC
This sequence comes from Leonotis leonurus, assembly GCA_026898415.1. Taxonomy (NCBI): domain Eukaryota; kingdom Viridiplantae; phylum Streptophyta; class Magnoliopsida; order Lamiales; family Lamiaceae; genus Leonotis; species Leonotis leonurus. The sequence continues at coordinate 1,823,726 of JAPKLX010000032.1, forward strand.
TTATCATATCTAGAGCACCAAAGAGATAAATGGCGAAAAGGAGATCTCAAAAGCAAGGGACGCCAGAAGCAGCAAAAACAGACAAAACAACCATGGTTGAAAACTGGCAAGTAGAACTGCAGAAATATGATAGACATAGCAGACTATATACCTCAAAAAGAGTCTTAAGTTCAGAATCTTCCACATTACTGTTAATATTGCGAACAAATAATGTCCTTGAAGGGTGCTCGCCATATGGATGTTCACCACTAACTGATCCTACTCCGTTCACTAAACCAAATTGCGGAGTGCTGCTAATACCAATAGAGCCAGTACCTATCCTTGATGTTCCATTGATTGGATTTTCCAGATTTTCAGGTTCAATCTCCATACCACCTCCACTTCCAAAAAAATCATCATCGAGGTCCTCAAGTTGAGTCGGCAAACCAGAGAGATCAAAATCATCCATATGGCCAGCCAAAAGTTCATCTTCATCACCGGGGAGAAAAGTTTCTCTAGTATTTGGATCAGTATCTTCAAGTGGATCCTGTACTTCATCTTGTAGTTTTAGTTTGCTAAGGCTAGGAAAGCCATCATCCAGTGACAGAACACTTTGATTTGGTCCATTAAAATTTACTACAAATAGAGTGAAGCAAATTTAAGGGTTCGCAGTAAAACAAAGGAATATCGAAATGATCCCATCAGAATGTCAATTACTTGTCTTACACTTCTTATGCGAAATAACAGGCAATGAAGAAGAAAACAAGCTAGCATCACTCGATGCATGATATGCATCACTTCTGCCGGTAAGTCTCCATGGGTTTATTTCTTTCCCTTCATTGCTCATAAATGGAGTCCCAGACATGCCTAAGGAAAGGGGTAGTACTATCTAGCCAGGAACTAGGTGTTTGTGTGAGGTTGCTGAACGTAAATTACTTCCTGCAAGACATGAACTACTTAGTTTCGCTCAACCATCGTCAATAATCGATGAACACTACTATAAACCGAAACCCAAAAATTTCCAATTAAATAATGAACAAGTTCGTGTTAGCGATGTCCAAGAAAAAACATCGTTAAAAAGATGAAACTCAAACCTTCTACTCAACATCATGCAACTATTAAACAAAATCCATAAAAAATCAAAACTTTACCATGTAAAAGTTGGGAAATTTGCACTTAAATCTACAGAGTTCCAGTTTCAAACACAACCTTGAAACATGAGGAGTTATACAAGACCCACCTTTTTATACGTTGCCAGATCATAAGGACAGTTTTTTTCCAAAACCGCGCACACACTCACACACACGCGCGTGAGAGGTATAGAAATAGGCGAAGAAAAAAGTAAACCAGAAGCAGAAATATAAGAAGTTGGCTTTGTGGCGAAGGAGAAGTCAACTAGGAAGAGTAAGGAATGAATTCACAAGCTACTGAAAAAACGAACAAATTAATGAAGCACCACTTACGTAGAAGATGAGGAATTGCTTACTTCCACTCTTTCACTTCCGTCTCTACCGCCGCAACACCAGTTAATATCTAAGAATAATGTTTTAGAGAGAGAAACGAGAGAGGGAGAGACCCACGAAGGCAAAATGGTCCAAAGAGAACTTAGTGGGAAATGATTGGAGGGAAGGAGGTAGTACTCCATGACAATCCTGTATCATTATTTAAGTGAATTCATATAAAATCTTTAATGCCAGAAAACAGGGAAAATTAAAGTGTTACTTAATTATAAATTTATACTGTCATGTTTATAAAAATAATTTATATTTAAAAATTTTATTTATTATAAATAGATATATCGTATTTACTACTCATAAGGTAATTTAAAATAATATATTAAGGGAATAAAATTACACTAATTATACATAATTTAATTTAAAATAATATTTGTGATACTCTCTTCATCCACGATAAGTGTACCATCATTTACCTAAAATCTAAAGGGGTCGTCCACAAAAAATGTAATGTTCCCCTTTAGTATATGGACTCATATATTTTTCGACACAATAAATCAAATCACATCTCAATATTTACAAAATTATCATATACAATCATAATTTTTCTTAAAACTCATCCGCTCCTCCTTAATACACTTATTATGGACGGAGAGAGTACGTACTTTCAAAAAATAATGATTAGTGAAGGTCATCCCTATACAATGATAGTGTCATCAACATGGGCTTCTATCAATTTTTTTGTACGCGCAGATAATTTTTTCATTAAATCATAAGTGGGAATACAAGAAATATCTCAGCTTGAGTGCTAAATATTAGAGGTGTTTATAGTTAAAAAATGTCGATTCACAATTTTATTATTTTGAAATGGTAAGTGAACTGTAGTTACTACGATTTATAGTTTAAAATCGAAACTATCCAAAGCAGTTCCGATTCCGAACCGACAATTATTTTAGAATCACAACTAAAAATATGAATTCTTTTACTCCCTCCGGCCTGGGCTAAAGGTGGTTTGTTTTCCTTTTTAAATTGTCTCACTAATATTAACTTATTTCTAAAATGACAAAATGTTACTCCCTCGGTCCCAATAAGCATGACACAAAACTTTTGGGCACGGTTATTAAAGAGAATGTATAAAGTAGTATAAGAGTGATAAAGGTGGTAGAGTCCATATCTTTTTAAAGTGATAATTTTTACTATTTAGAAATGTGTAAAGCTTAATAGGATGTCCAAATAAGAGAATTGTGCTAAGCTTAGTGGGACAGTACTCACCTTTTCAACTTTTACCCTACTGATTATTCTACGTGCCTAATAGCGGGACGAATGGAGTATAAATTTACAAGTTAAAATGTAATTTTACAAATTATAAACAATAATTTTGTATAATACAATAGATACATTTTAATAAGAGAAAGAAACATCTATTAAAATAAATATTGAAGGACTGGCGGTTTGGCACCACCATCCACGTACGGTTCTGAATATTTGAAATTGGAATCGAACTGTTACCTACACGATTATAAGTTTAGAATCGGACCATCTGAAACGATTACAATTTCAAAAACTAACTATTACGGTTGGATTTGGACGGATACCGTTCAACGCCTCTAATCGTGTTTAATGTGAATGAGTTCAAATAAATGAACAGTTTATTTTTTCTAATATTAATGGAGTTATGGGAATAGTCAGCTTTTATTTTTTACATTAATATTTGTATTATATTTGAGCATTAAAGACATAAATATTAATCCATCTATGATCTATTTCACCAAAAATCATTACTTATTTAGTAATCCTATTAAGGCTCACTGTTTTCTTGAAACGAAAGAAAAAACAAAATATTAATTAATCACATTTTTAAAAACAAAATATACTTTAATAATTTATGTACTTACTTTATCGTGCCAATTTTAATAAAGGAAAGAGTACTATGGATATTATATTATATAATTTTGTCATTTTTTAATAAAAACCTACATAAGTCACGTCTTTAAAGGGGACATTTACCGATTAAAGTGTGCTTCATTATCTGTTAATAAATTTATCTTGTGACACCACAAAAATAAATGAATTTATAAATTACTTCTATTTTCATATAAATCATAAACATCATGTCTTGATTAATATACTATATTTTATCCTGTGATATATTGTAACATATGTTTTAGAAATCGGTTAGTCACCGTATATAAAATAATTAATACACTATTAATTGAGTTTCAGCACGTCTTTTAAAACATTATAATCAGGTTTACAAATAAAAGCATCTAATTAAGTTTAAAACTATATTGGTATCAATAAATTTTACCAGAAATTAAGTCTAATGAAATGTACTTTTCATTCCACTAAATTTAATATATTTTATTATTATAATACATTTAATTAAATATAAAATATGTTATGTTTAATGAGATGGAGAAATTTAATATATTTTATTATTATAATATATTTAATTAAATATAAAATATGTTATGTTTAATGAGATGGAGATAGTACTGAATATATAAATTTCAAAAGTTGCAATTACAAAATAATGCTAGGAAATTGTATGGTTTGCTACTATTTAACCTTTTCAAAAGTATTTATATTATCATAATTGATATGAATAATATCAACTATGGCAAGCAAATATGTTTATCTATCATACAAGAGCATGCAAGAGTATGTCTGAAGTATAGACAACTCTTAAAGGATATTTACATGACACTTAGACGGGTCTGACATGAAATATGTGTAACAATTGAAACATGCTTGTTTATCTACCTGACATCATGTTATGATCATACATAACACATGTACAAAATAACAATCTTACATGTAGATATTTCCTAATAATATTGAAGACGACTATGACGTGGCTCACTCTTATTGGAGATGATTTGAAGGTTATATTGTCAACAAAGTCATTATGGTACTACTCTAATATCATTTATATGATATTTGTATTACATTCATTTTCTTCTTACACGCATGATATTATAATATTCAACATATTTCTTGCATTTCCGCATACACTTAGTTTACTACTAGCTGATTTGAGCGTCAGAGTCTCTATCTGTATAATTCTAACCATTTATCCAACACTGTTTTGCAGGAGTTATATTCAAACGGTCATCGGACAACATATCTCGGACCAAGAGTTCTATCAAGTTCATAAGTTCATATTCAAAGATATGAACTCCTATTTTTTTTTTTTTGAAGTCTTTCATACATTTATTTATATTATGGTGTGGATTAATCATTAATCCATTTTACCAACTTGGAGATCATATACATATCTGAGCATGACGACTGAAAATTTTGATTTTTATATTCTGGTTTAGTTAATGGAAGTTTTGTTTTTGTTTTTTTTTTCAAAGAATCAAGTATAATTTCATAAGTGCTAGTGGACTACAGATTCTAATATATATGAATTAACGAGGTAGCAACTGCGTACCTAAAAATACTTTAAATACCAACGCAAACTATATAATAATAATAATAATAATAATAATAATAAATTAATTAAAAACAAGATAACTTCCAAACAAATCCTAGTGTTTTGCTTATTACAACTTCTGAGGTAACGACAAGCATAATTTGGCTCATATTATATTAGATTTTAAGTCTGACGATGAAGTTTTCAATTAAATAATTTATACTGGTAATAAATAAATTATTTTAATGTGCGATATAAGTAGTTGATGCCTTGATGGGCCGATAGCTATAAGGGTGAGGCTTTTGAGCCTCAAAGTTTGAAGTTATTTACAAGCTGCCACTGGTTGGTATGGGTGAAAAATCGGTTGGTGGACTGTGACAAGAAGATCCGATGTGTGTATTTATTCAAGAATTTACTCATTTATCAAATGACTTATGATTAATTTAATGATATGTAAATACATAATCTTTTCGATTTTTTTGCTTTATAATACAATCTGAGAATTCTTATTAGTTGTAAATAGCCTTTTCGATTTTTTTGCTTTATAATACAATATGAGAATTCTTATTACTTGTAAATAGCCCCAGGACTATGGAGCAAATGATTATCCAGGACCTAAACCGAGATATTGACGGTCATTTTCAAATCTTGCAAAACAGAATGAAATACGATGAGATAGAAACAAAGTCAGGGAACAAATTCCGTACTTTTAACGGTCAAAGTGAGCCCCTTTATTCTAAATTCGTTAGTTCAAAATGAATCCAATGCGTTGACATGTCCTTTTTTTTTTTTTTTTTTTTAATTCTAGTTATTTACATGGAAGGAACGAAGACAATGAAGTATATGTGACTAATCCCCTTTTCTCTAACTTTTTCTTCCACATGAAGTCAAAACTGAAAAAGACATGATTTTTTTTTTAATTTTAATAATTGAAAAGTAAATAAAAACATCAATCATTTGTCACATGAAAAATAAAAAAATTAAAAGGTAGAAGGAAAAAGAAAGGAACTGAGGAAGAAAATTCTCACTCGAACACTTCTAATTAATAGGTTTCTTCCTTAACAATCAAATTATATCAAATCAAATTGGCATCCGACTTCGAAGAAATTAGAAATGAATAAAGAGTCCACGAGGCATATATAAATTAATTTATAAATATATATATTTCGAATGCCATGATCTGCACTGGATTCAAAAAAATTTGTTTAAAAATCAACTCAATATTAAACGAATCGAGCTCGGACCACTGACCTAACAATGTTTGATTTATTAAGTTCGTAAACATATTCAAGTTCATTTATTCATAAAAAATATTTAACATATTATTTAATTTGTTCATAAAACTTATAATGATTTTTTTTTTTATAAACTCAAACTCAAGTTCAAATCTAATTTGAATACCTTAATTTTTTTAGGATTGTTTGATACAGTTAAAATGTTATTCATACGGTATACTGTATTAAAATTTTACAATATGAAAATTTTAATACCGTTGGAGTATCATAGTTTTCTAGAAATTTTAGTATGTATTAAAATGTATCGTATCTTATTTTGGTATAAACGAATATAACAGTATACCAAGCATTACTCTTTTTTAATTAATTGAATAATAAAATTAATTTCACACCACAAATCACAATCATAACATGAGTGTAGAATTTGTGCCATATAAATGAGAACGGGCGAGTTCCTTTTATAATTTTGAGACGGTGAACATAATTGCATTAGTATAAACTATAGAATAATTTTTTAAAAATAAAATAAAACTGATTACATTAAATTAAATTAAACTATAAAATCGTGTCAGAACACTCAAACCCGAGATCTATTGTATTAGACATTAACCTTCTATCAGTAGGCTAACACAAACACTTAATAAATTTAAATTACAAAAACGCTTCATGAATCACGGAAAACTCGAACCCGATATCTATTATCTCGAAAATTCATTATTACTAGACTAACACACAAACCAAATATTTTCTTTTTATAAAATTAATTAAATTAAAATAAAATACAAAATCATGACGTCATGAAATAGTCGAATTCGAAACCTATTATATCCTTATTAACCTCCTATCGGCTATCGCTAAGTTAAGATACGGACACGACTAAATATGATTTTTCTTAACATAACGTGGTTGCCTTTTTGCACGTGCTACGCACAATTCAGTCAAGTTGGTTTCTAAGTGGAGTAACTAGTAAATGTTCTCTTTTCAACTAAAAATCTCAAACCCTAATTTCATTGAAACCATCACAGCTTCTCCCGCAAAATAGCGAATAGGTACGCGTGTTTCGATTCTTCCAAATTTCAGCGCAATTTTCCAGCAGAATTACATTATAGCAGCAAATATGAACATTTACTTTCATTTTTGTTATTTTGCTCTTCACCGTGATCCTACTCTGTTTGGCACCGTTGAAATGCGAACTTCCAATTTTTCTTAAGTTAGATGATGAATTCATCTTGTTTCTCTGCTTGTTGATGTTTATGCTTTTCATATGTTACTTCTGCTTTAATGTTCATTGTCTTTGAAGTTTATTCACATTCTACTTTCTTTGGTGTTTTATTTTTTTCCGGATTTTAGGAATCAGAAATGACTGATGAAACGATGATCAATGGAGAGTTTTCTGATGCTCAGTCGGTGGAAATGTCTGAGAGTGACGATTCCCCGAAAATATCAGGTCTTAACCAAAAGATCAGTGATCTAGAGCAAGAACATGGGAAAATTCTTCAGCAAAATGAGGATTACAGACGGAAAATTGAGGAACTGAAGGCATCGATTCAAGAACTGAATACTGAGAACGCCGAGAGGAAGAATGAAATGGAAAATTTGCAATCAGAGAATAGGATCTTGGGTTCAGTGGCAGCTCGAGCAGCAGAGCTGGAAGCTGAGGTGTCCATGTTACAGCACGATTTGGTGTCTGCAATGAGTGATTTGCAGGAAGCAACTGTTGAAATCTCCGACTTGAAAAGAGATTTGAAGGGAGTGAAAGAGAGTGAGAAGGAGAAGGATGTTAAGTTGGACGCTGTGTGGAAGGAGAGAGACTTGTTGCTGGCTAAGGTTGGGAAACTGGAGGAAGAGGGGAACAGTTTGAGGGGTGAATCCGAGGTTAAGGAGAATGAGATTCAGATCTTGAAGAAGAATCTCGAAGAATATGAAGTGGTTTTAGAAAGTAATAAGGTTTTGGAGAAGTTGAGGAATGGTTTGGAGAAGACGGTTGAGCAACTGACAGGCAAGATCAGTGTCCTCAAGAGCAGTTTGGATGAGAAAGTGAAGAGGATCACCGAGTTGGAAATGAAGGAAAAAGCAGTCGAAGAAAGCATTAATGGTGATTCTTTTCTTCGTGGAGAAACAAAAGGATCAATTGGGGACTTGAAAGGAAAGGAGTGGTTCATGGTTGGGGGTTCAACCATTGCTGCTGTTACTGTTATGGGAGTGGCTTGCTACGTGCATGCTGCAAGGAAACACTAAGTCAAACACGAGTATATGTTTTATGAAGGAAAGAATTAGAGGTTAGGAGTATTTGTTTCTAACCATTTGATTGTGATGAATTTCAATTTTGATAGCTGGTGATTTTTGGTTTGTTAGTGTGGAGCTCGGTTAATCGGTTTTATGTGTTTGATTGCATTATATGGTGGAATAATGCTTGACAAATGCGCCGTGTAATTGTCTTTTGAGGAACTGCATCTATTATGAGGTATTAGTATTATCGCACTTTGACTATATACTGAATGAAGTTTGAAATCTGATGTAATGTTATATGTTAGTAGATAATTGCACTTTACTTGCTATAATATGAAGGCAATTATTGTACTAGTAATATTCATTAGTTGTTCTGTTGGTTTTTCGTTGCTTTCTTACCGCCCTGTTTTATAGTGATTTAGTAATTTTGTTGGAGAATTTGATGATCCTAATTCTTGGCATCTAATTATCACCATCTATCAAGGAAACCTTCCCACTCTTCCTTTTCTTAGCAAGAATGAGCCCTAACCGAAAGAAATCGCCACTCACAATAGTTCACACTCTTTAGTTTAAAAACAGTACTGTTGAATCCATCTGACTCTGTTCCTGCCATTGGCATTCATTAATGTCCACGTCTATGTTCAAGAAAGACCCCTACTATAATTGCATTGTCGCAACGCTGATGTTGCAATAACATAGGTAGAGATGACTCATTATAATTGTAAATTATTTTATATTTGTATTTTTAATTGTTCAGTTATCATCAAACTAAAGAAAACATATGAAAACCAATAAACTCTAGTTGTGGATTAATATACTCTTAAGAACAGTGATTAATTTATGTCAGAATCAATACATTAATTTGTGCGTTAGGTGAACATTTCTTACTAATTTCATCTATTTATTACAAATTTAATATATATTTATTGATTGACGGGTATAAAATCTTATTTCGTCTAAAATGACATTAATATGATAAGTTAATCGTAAATAATTTAAACGAATGATTAAAATTAAAACATGTATAAATAAAAATCAATATATATCTCAAACTAGTATGAATATAAAGCATGTTCTCACCCGTCCATCTGATGCTCGGGAAATAGAGTAGTTTCAATACTAAGTTGTCAAGAAAACATGACAATTTAAGAGAGACAGGACAACTAAACTGAACGAAGGGACTAATTATATATGAATAAAGAAGTAGACTACAATATGAAAAGTGAAAAGATATCATTTCATTAATTCTGTTGCTTGGAAATAAAGGATCAGATCCGACTGATGAAGACAACAATCGATTGAAGATGAAAAGCAAATCGAGAATCAAACAACTAATCTGCAGTTTGAAGATGGCGGTTTTCATGAGTCATTACAGAGTATTTTAATTCAGCTAGTTTCACGAATTCTTTAATTAATTAGTATAATCTCCATGCATGGTATATATATGTGTATCTAGCTATAAAGAAGTACATATATATGATAACTCCACAGACAGGTGCATGCCATGTCCTCAATGTCTCCTTGCTTCTTTCTCAGCCTGCAAAATATAATTTTCTTACTACTCAAGCAAGCTTGACAAAAGACAAAAAATATCATACAATGCTGAGGGAGGTAATATTGTTTGACTTACTGCTTTAACAACGCGGTCAAAGGCTTCGGGACCATACTTTTCAATGTATCTTTCAACTGATTTTCTTGCATCCAGACTCATCATTTGAAGGACCCTTCTATGACCTTCCGAATGGTTCGAGCTCACGTAGTTCCCGATTTTAACGTACTTTCTAACAATATTCTCGTAGATGTAAGCTGCTCCATTGAAGATGGGAAGAACTAGCCACAAGCAGAATATAAGCTTCATGTACCCCCAGAATGGAAGCCTGCACTTTTTATTTCATTTTCTTTATTCTTTCTCCGTTAAACAAAAACAAACATATGTCGGATAGATAGGAACATATATATGAATGATGATGGGTTATTACCACTGGAGGATCTTCCAACAGGAGAGCTCGAAGAGTGTTAGGAAGGAGTAGAGAACCCAGTATGTGAGCCATTGCTGATCATCTAGGGTTGATGGGCTCTCAATTGCTCTCATTGATGCATATCTATATATATATCATTAAATCATAATATTAAAATGTGCATTGCCTGATTAAATTCGATGAATTATTTTATAAATCAGATATATCTTACAATGGATATAGAAGCATAACTCCAGGCCTGTAACATTCAAGACAAAATCAATTCATTAGGTTGGCCTTCAAATATATATCCACTCTCCCGGCCCCTCTTTTCTCATATAATAATTAAATTAAAGAGTTTGATATATAAAAAAAAGATTTAGATTGTAACACACCCATAGGGAAAAAAAGAAAAAGATTTAGATTCAGACAGAAATGAAGAAGGAAGAAAAAGTACCCGACAAGTGCATCAACATTTCTTGCAAGGGCTCCAAGAAAACCCATGTCTGCCTTCAATATTAGTTATAAAATTTTTCTGAAGGCTAGGAAAGATTGTAACAGTTTGAAGGTAAGTAAGAGTTAGAAATGGCGTTATATTCAATGTGTTTTAATAGGCGAATGGGATTCGGTGTTCAATGTTATTGCATCCCAAGTTAAGTATATCTTTTGGAAGAGACAAAGGCTTCTTTACTTCCAACAATTTAATATGAAATCTACATGTGCAAGAAAATGAGTCGGCAAGAAATTAAGAGAGGAGACCAAAACTCAAGTTTATTCCAAAACAAGTATTTGTATTTGTATTTGATAGATATAAAATGACATGAGATTAGTTCACGGTCCATGTCTATGATTAAATTTACTATTTTAATTAATATATTTTTTAAATGAAATAAAAAAATAAAATTTGATTATAATAAAGAGCGTGTAATACAAAAGTGGAACACTAAATCCCAATCTTATTTGATATAAAATTTATCAAAGTATGTCTATAATTCGCTAATTGTTTTCAAAGATTAATACATGCATATTTGAATATCAATAACTTTATATGAGTGTATAATTTTCATTTGCCTCCTTTTCTAAACAGGGCCAACAGGGAATCTCAATTGCTTTCATTGATGTATGCATATCTATTATAAATAATATATATCCTAGTTATAAACAGAATTTTGATGATAATCCCATAAAATAACAGTAAAATGGTAAACACTCTATCCGTCCACTAAACTATTTACAGTTTAATTTTGTGCGAGTTTTAATGTAATGTTTTGATTTTATTCGTGAAAATATGTAATGAGTGTAGTTTTAATGTTTGTGGGAGAATGTGTAAAAATTGTAGTTTGACTAATTAAGTATAGTGATAAAACTTTGGGGTAATAGGTAAAATTACCCACTTTCATAAAATAAAAATAAAAAATACCCACTTAAAAATAAAAGATAAAAAATACCCACTTTTTACAATAACATGATGAATTTCATCATGTGCTCATGTTATTCAAGTTATTTTAAATTTGAATAACATGAACACATGATCAATTTCATCATGCTATTGTAAAAAGTGGGTATTTTTTATCTTTTATTTTTAAGTGGATATTTTTTATTTTTTACTTATCAAAATGGGTATTTTAGTATTTGCCCCTAAAACTTTTCTCTTCAATTTGGAAGTATATTTTTAATTAGAGCATCCACATCATATTGATCTTTGGAGCCTTTACATATATGAAAATATATTTGACCATTATTGAGGATGACATTTGCACACCCCACAATTCTTATGTTAGTTATGATAACCGTTTACCAAACTACCCAACTCGTTCCTCTCGTCCAACAAACTCTTGGCTCTTAAATCTAGCTTGAAGAGGTGTCGCATCAACTTAAGAGAGACCCCAAAAAATTCCATTATATATGTGGCTCTTAAAATTAATTGTCTCTATGTTTGCCATTTTTTGTTGTAATCTATAGCCCAATTGATTATCTCATCAACAAGGCAGGTTGTATTCCCTGCCCATGAAGATATTATGAAAATGGGCCGTGTTATCTGCAATCGAAACCCACACGAAGCCCAAATGAAGTTGCCCCGCTTTATAGCGGGTCGTCACCATCGCTCAAATTAGCTCTATTTTCCCGATTCCCTCTGCTCTCCACCTTAACAGAATTACACAAAGTTGTTTCTCTTTCCCTCGCACGCACAACACGCACTGGATTAACACAGCCGCCCTTCTCACACCATCAATGCCATCCAAGATCTGCTAAAGCAAATTCTGTTTCGGATAGATTCGTGTATTCTTCGTTTCTCTGTAAGTTTGCTCGCTTTTTTATCTCAACTCTCTTGGCAGATTTAGGCTCTAATTCATGTAATTTGGTTCCCGTTAATGGATTAACCCGAAGTCCGAATTCTGTTTTTCTATGGCGAGAATATAATTGAATAATTGATGGGTAACGGGTCGGCATTAGGGTTTATTTTAGTATCCCGATTTGACCCATCTCGCTAGAATGGAAAAACGGGTCGGGTTGTTCTTGTTGTTTAAGTTTCGGGTTCTATGATATACAGGATATGGTTCGGTTTTAATCACAAGTTATTTTGCCCCAATGTTCAGTTGAAGCGATTGTATTATGTTGTGTACAATTGCATTTTGTTTCAGGCTGTTCATCTCAAGATTATATTTATTATTTGATGATAGTTTTTCTTTTCAGCCTGTTTATGCTATGATTTGTTTCAGGATGGGTCCAAACGAACTGCTTCCTTTAAAGGATTATTTTTAATTGGCGTTGTTTCATTTTTGGCATATTTGTTAAGCAGGTGAAGTCGTTAGCTGATGGAGATCTCAGAGGAAGCAGTGATTGTCAATTCTAGTAGATTAAAATCTGTTGTATGGAATGATTTCGACAGAGTTAAAAAAGGTGAAACATTTGCAGCTATCTGTAGGCACTGTAAAAGAATACTCAGCGGGTCGAGTACCAGTGGAACATCTCACTTGAGAAATCATCTCATACGGTGTCGCAGACGTTCTAACCATGATATTACTCAATTACTGACAAGGGGGAAGAGGAAGCAGAGCACTATTGCCATTCCCAACTTCAGTTATAATCAATCTGCAATGAAGAATGAGATGGTAACCGTTGCTAGTACGAATTTTGAGCAAGGGGTAAAAGTTAGAAATGTGAATATGGGAAGTTTGAGTTTTGATCAAAGGCGCAGTCAGCTGGATCTTGCACGTATGATTATAATGCATGGATATCCTTTGGGTATGGTTGAGGACGTCGGCTTCAAGACATTTCTTCAAAACCTTCAACCATTGTTTGATTTTGTGACAGTTAATGGGATTGAAGCTGATTGTATAGAGATCTATAAAAAGGAGAAACAAAGTGTCTATGAGGAATTGGATAAACTACCTGGCAAGGTTAGCCTTAGCGCTGATAGATGGTCTACTAATGGCGGCATGGAGTATCTGTGCTTGATAGCACATTATGTTGATGATTCTTGGGAACTGAAGAAGAAGATTTTGAACTTTCTGTCTATTGATCCTTCTCAAGCAGAAGACTCACTCTCCGAATTAATCATGACAAGTCTTAGGAATTGGGATATTGATCGAAAGTTGTTCTCACTGACTATTGATAATCGTCTGATATATGACAAGGTTGTTTGTAGAATCCGAGATCAACTCTGTCAGCACAGGTTCCTTATGTGTGAAGGCCAATTATTTGATGTAAGATGTGCAGCAAGTACTGTTAAGTTATTAGTCCAAGATGTCCTGGAAACGTCTCGTGAGATGACCAACAGAGTTCGTGAAACTATTCAGTACATAAAAGGTTCTCGTGCTACACAAGAAAAGTTCAATGAAATAGTGCAGTTAGTTGGTATCAATGGGCAGAAGTGGTTGTGCATGGATAATCCATTCAAGTGGAACTCGACGTATGCAATGCTTGAAGCTGCCTTAGAGTATAAAGAAGCCTTCCCTCAGCTGCAAGAACATGACCCGGGCTTTTTAATGTGCCCTTCTGGCTTAGATTGGGATAGATTGAGGGGAATTACAAGCATCTTGAAGTTCTTTCATGAAGTCTCTAATGTTTTTGTTGGGAGGAAGCATATAACTGCAAATTCCTATTTTGCTGAGATCTGTGACATTCATTTACAGTTGATAGAGTGGTGCCAGAAGTCGGATGATTTTATCAGCTCTTTGGCATTGAAGTTGAAAGCAAAATTTGATGAATATTGGAAGAAATGCAGCTTGATTATGGCTATTGCTGCCATATTAGATCCACGATTCAAGATGAAACTAGTCGAGTATTATTATCCTCAAATTTATGGTGATAGTGCTCCTGATTGCATAGACATTGTTTCAAATTGTATGAAAGCTCTTTACAGTGGTCATGCTATCTATTCTCCTTTAGCTGCTCATGGTCAGAACTCATCTTCTGAAAGTAATGGTAGTGTTGTTAAAGACAGACTTAGTGGGTTCGACAGATTTCTGAATGAAACTTCAGCTAGCCAAAACACAAAATCGGACTTAGACAAGTATCTAGAAGAACCTCTCTTCCCCCGCAGTTTGGATTTTAGTATACTAAATTGGTGGAAAGTTCATGAACCAAGATATCCTGTGCTTTCGATGATGGCCCGCAACATTTTGGGGATTCCAATATCCAAAGTTGCATTGGAAACCCTATTTGATACTGGAGATAGGGCCCTCGATCATTCTTGGGGTGCTGAGAAGTCTGATACTCTGCAAGCTTTGATGTGTTCTCAAGATTGGATGCGCCATGAAATGGAAGGTTGATGGTGCCTTGTACCATATTTCTGATTTGTAATATTATATACTTGCTTCTCTGCTCATATACTCTTCTTTCCGTCTCCACAGATTCCAAAACTCCTGTCTTTGCCTTGCGCAGTGATACAATTTAGCATATGCTTGGTACTGAATTTCCCACCTATGCAATCTATAACTGAAAGATACCTATTTTATTTTGAAGATCCAAATTTTTTGTTCCTTCTATGATGCCTCATGGAGTACTTATAATGCTGTGGAAGGCTTCCATAATTCAATGTTATAAGTGCTTTTATAGGTAGGGGGTGGTCTGCTTTTGGAACTGAGGAATCTCATCTCATGACTCCAAGACATTCTTGCGGATATATTTGTAGCTGAAAGAGAGAGTATGGGGTGAACTGCAGATGCTCAACTAGTTTGTAAGCAATGTCTGATGGTTAACCTAATTACTTTTCATATGTATATTTTCCAAATAATTTAATGGTAAATTTACTATCTCATTTTATCTCGTTATCAATGCTATTAATATTTTGATTGTTTTTGTTTGTTTTTGTAATATATATATATATATATATTTTGTAATTCTTTTCTAGATGAAAATTCCTTTTAAATCACTATTTGTGAAATTATTGTACCGATTAATGAGCAGAGATATAAATGTTAAGATATTTCTATTTCGTCATATAAACAAAAACAAAAAAATCAAGGTACATAATTATGATAACATAGCCCTATCCAGTAAAGCAACCATATAACCGATGACTCAGCGGTCCTCATGAATTTAACACTATTTGATGCCTGGGAATATTAAATTCTGTTATGTAATAATTCGATTTTCAATTTGGTTCTATTATTTTTAAACTAAATTTTAATTTAATTTAGTTTGATTTAAGTTCGCACATGATTGTTCAATTAATTAATACCAGCCAGCCCTTGGGTGGTTTAGCATTATTGGAGGTGGGTAGGCCCAAGATGGTAAAATGTAAGTGGGACCTTTCCTATCATCCATTGCCTTCCTTCTTCTGTATCATATAGTAATTAATTTCCATTCATTCCCTTTATGTTAGTTAATACAAGCATATGCACTATGTATCATTCTTCAGCTCAGCTCTAAATACATCCATTTATAAAGAATATTATTGGCCTTTGCATTGAGATATTACCGGAGGAAGTTGGGAAGTGGGATCAGTCTTATCTTAATTGGCATCAATTCAGATGTATATTTGCTATGCCAAAAAATTCTTTTATGTTTACCAATTAGCATGCATATCTATCCCTATTCTCTAGTTTTGTTACTGCTTTCTTTCTAGTCTTATGATTCTTCATATTAAGATGCTATATGGATTATTTTACTCCAACTTCTGAAACATGAAAATCTCGAATGTTGCATTATCATACTCCTTAAAATACTCTATAATATATTTTTGAAGTATATTAGCATAACGCCAGCCTAATTCCACGAAAATAATTATGATTTATTTAATATAATCCTTTTAATTGGTTGTGTAATCTATATATATAAATAATAAGCTGCCTTCTAGAAGTAGACTCCTTTATGGTTGATTCCTGAGAATCTCCTCCCAAAAAATTCGAGGTTTTTGCTAAAATCTCTATTCTTGGCAAGGGATACCTGGTGTTATGACATATAGTTAGCTTAAGCGGCCACAAAGGCATTCGTTAGAGAACAATTTCAGGAGTTTAATTTTATATTTTGGAGTTCAAGAGCAAAGCTTTCTTGATTATTATATTAATCGAATCAAAATTATTTTTACAAAATCACGCTCCCCCAATCCAGTTAGACATGGTGTTTTTTTAAAATTGTCGCACTAATATTTTTTTGTTTATAAAAATAACAAAAAGTATTTTTTTAAAAATGTGTGGACCTCATAATTCTCTTATATTTTACATTATTTTTTATTTTTTACGTAAAAAAAGAAACATGTTTTTTAGGAAGATTGAGGGAGTCAGGGACGGAGCCAGGAATACTATTAAGAGGGGGCGAACTTTCAAGGATGTGCAGATGTCTTGACGAAAAGAAAACAATAAAGACAATATGCAAAACTTTTTGTAGGTGAATATTCCTACAAATTAGAAAATTTCTTACACCTAGCTGATAGAAACATTTGACGATTTTTATCCACATATATATTCCGAGGATTTATATGTAATTCCTTGATAAGGACCCACAATTAAATAAACACGTCTAATCTCATCTCTATTATCAATCGGATTTATCTGTAGATATACACAATCCATCATCTTGTTGAATATAAAAATTATTAGAATCAAGATCAAGTTTTAGTACCTCTTTTTGAGAAGGAGGCTCAACAATATTTGTTGGTGGATTGGTAACTTCAGAAGTAACATTATTATTCACATGGATCCATCAACTTTGAAATTTCTGAAATCAAAGAACTTGAGTTTTCCTTAACACTCTGTAGGCGTTTCTTGTTATCATTGAAAAACGAATGAAGTGTTTTATATTGTTGATTTATGAATATATATACATATATATATGTGTATAAATACAAAATTATTCTTAAATAATTTTTTTTTTAAAAATAAATATGAAGCATGAAACAAAAATAATCATACGCCACAATCGAGGGACAAAAAGTTGAGATCTTGTATTACCGATTTAAATGACTATTAATTAATTTTAAAACCATAAATATTACTTATTATATATCAGATTGAAATAATTACAGAGAAAATAAAGAATAACATATATTTGCATATGAATTAATGAATTAAAGTATAAAAAATAAATTAGATCTCACAAAATAATCACGCTCTGACTTTCTTAATCGATGTTGTAAGAGAAAAAATTAGCCACAAATCATATAAAATAACATATAGAAAATTAAAAAAATATTTGAAAATAGCTGCAGGATTGCAGCTTGTGAGAAAAATAAATAAAATAACTCTCAATTACAAGTCATGTAGAACTTAAATCTATAATATTAACTTAATAAAATTAACATATTTAAATATAATAATACCTAAGTTAATGAGTCAAATTAAAGACCTTAATTAAAACTTAATAAAAAAATTATTTTAAAACATGAACTAATAAACTATTTATATATATATAATTGAAATTTTGAGGAGGGTGGTGGGCACTGCCAGCCCACCCCCTTTCTGAGGGAGTATATGATTTTATAACATTTATGAACATATTTGAGTATCATAAATTTGTATCACAATTGTGATGAAGAAAAAAACAAACATACACAACACAACGTGAGAGTATGCAATATCTATTATAATGTGATATGGTTATTTGTAATGATTGAAAAGATGTGAATGAGATATGAAGATTTGTTTTCAGTTTCAACTGTTACACCAATGCAGAAATACCTATACTGGTCACAGAACTAATAAAGTGAGGGGATATAGAGAATGGGTTTGTGCTATCCTTTTTCTCCACCTTTCACCTTTGAAATAAATGTACTATCTTGATGCCTCTACCTTTTTTTTGCAGTCCCAGCAGATCCTCACTATGCCCTATGCCCATAACCCTTGAAGGAAGTGGAATGAGTAGTTATGTGTATAAATACACTATATATTTCCTCATATTTTTTTTACTTTTAATATTATTAACATTAATTGGTAATCATATAGAAAGGGCATTTGAGGAAATAATGGTTATATTTTTACATTTATATTTAGATGGCTAACTTTTGGGTTTTTTTATACACTTATGGCTAAGATTATAAAAGTTCAACTTAGGTAAAAAAAAGGTAGATGATTTTCCTATTTTCCGAGAACACCACCAATATAATATTGTTGTGTATAATAAGAGGACTAGTGTAGCATAGCTTAGCTAGGCATATGCATGCATATATGAAAACTCCAAATTATTGAGGCTGTGGTGTGGTTGGAGGTTCAATTTTGGTAGCTATTAATATATGTCTCCTCAAACAACTCAATTCCCATTTCTGCAAACTCTATTTGTCGATAACTATGGCATAGCAAACAGTGAATTATTTCAAGACAAAAGAGACTCATTGTTTCACCCTTTTAGCATCCTCTCACATCTCTTCTCCCCAAGTACGTACCCCCTACCTCCCTTATAACTAATTTCCTAACCAGCTCACTACACTTCTCATATTACTGCAAACTAGCTCACGCAACTATTATAATAATGGATTGTCCTAACGAAGAATCGCACAAAAATGGGAGGGGGAAATTTGAGATCAAGAGAATTGAGAACACCACTAATCGGCAAGTGACCTTCTGCAAACGAAGAAATGGCCTCCTCAAGAAGGCTTACGAGCTCTCTGTACTCTGCGATGCTGAAGTTTCCCTCATCGTCTTCTCCAGCCGTGGCAGGCTCTATGAGTACTCCAATAACAGGTTTATTATTTTTTCTAGCTCCCCTTTTTCTCTTGATTAAATATTATGATCGAGATCTGGAATACTCATCCTTTTCTTGCTTCAGCTGTTTAATTAGAGGTCTAGCATATTAATTTCATCTTTGTTGCTGAGGATTCTTCTAAGACTAACTAGAAAATTTCATGGTTTTTTTTTTTTATAATTTGTATTTTTTTGGGCTAAGGCAACACGTTGATACTTTGCAGTTGATGTTGTTCTTCGCTAATTTAGGATTGATTTGTCTTTTTTGATTGTTTTGTGTGTTTTTCTTTCCTTTATATATGAACTTTCTGGTGTTTTTTTCCTTTCTTGTTTTTCTTTCTCCTGTGTTTTAACTCTTTGATTATAAATTTTGAAGATCTGTTGTGCTATGGAAATAGGTACATAGAAAAGACTATAGACTATAGTTAACACAGTAGCAGTTGCAATTGTGAGGTTAGGTAATTTCTGAATCAAACAAAATGCAAGTCTGGAAAGATCTGTGGAAACTCTTCTAATTCATCTCTCTCTCTTTCACACATGTTTTCTGTCAGCCATAGAAACTCTATTACAATGTTGTCAAGTACCCATTACCTCGTAATGACTGTTCCTTAATTCAATGTCAGCTCATCTAATCAAAAGATCAAAATTTTAACCTAAGACCTAGATATGACTGGGGCTTTAAAACTGATCCCAAAGGGAGTATATATGAAACTTATCAAATTATAACCATCTGGATTTTACAGTTTTACCCTTGTACATTAGGGCAAGGTCGTTAATTTGGGTTTCAAATTAGTTGATACTAATGAATATTTTATACAAAGAATCTTGGGTCATCTCAGATATGACCTTCTAGGAATTTGTACCTATTCTTCTCTATCCTGACTCTTCTCGGTCTCGCATCATCATCTGTTAATAAGGTTAAAATTTTCTTACACAATCTTTTATTATAAATTGTCCTTTGTCTTCAGAAACCTGAAAGTATCAGAGTGTAATAAGTTTTTCACTTTCCACCAATGCTTATTTTCCACATGATATTCCTTCAAACTCAGCCTTCTTGAATGAAGTTTCTGTCATGAAAATATGACAGCGATCCGAACCCCACACATTAACTTTCCTGAACAACCTCCGATCCTCAACTTTCATTTATAGAGATTGAAAGAGAGAGAGAGAGAGAGATAGATGAACCAATTTACGCTTCCTTAAGAAGTGTAAAGCAAAACACATAGTAATTAAACGTAGCACACCCTTAAATGCCCATCAAAACTACATGAAAGCAATGGCTTTAGATTTAGAATCTCTACTTGAACCGAGAGAAGTACATGACACAGCATCGAAAATGGCTGCTCTGAACATAGAGGCATTTAGCTTGAAGCACTCAAGCTATAATAGCTTATACAGGAAAACAAATCTTACTATAATTATAAGTAGATCCGTGTACACATCAAGAGGGAAAAAGCTAGCGTGGAAAACAATGAAAACTTTGGTGCAAGGAAACGCATGCACAGATAAAATGGCGAGAAGCAATTTGGGGATTTTGAAGGAAACGAGGCTGCAGGTAAAAGGATGCAGGTTATAGCGGTCCGACACGTGGCGAGATCCCACAGGGTCAGACCCTTGAGCCAATCATATAGTGGGATTTCGTGCCATCGTGGAAGGGGCAACCAATCAGTGGTCGACGAAATTAAGGTTGCAGCTTCTTACTACTGCTCACTCATATGATACTGCAGGATGTGTGTCTTGCTTTTCTGCTACCGAGTACGAGTAATATTGACTAGGGAAAAAGTCATATTTATTGCTTAGTGTGTGTATCTATCTGTGTCTTATTTCTTTTTTTACCTGATCATCGACTGAGAATAAACCCTACTATATATACCGCCTACATACATCCTGAGAATAAATCGTTGAAAAATATAAAATAGTAATTACTCCTTTTTTACAATTAATATTCTCATTATGCCTCCAAATATACTGTGTCAATGGAAATGGTTATGCTTAGAAGAGGTGATGTTTACAAAAAGTCCTAACACAACATATTTATAAAGCAGAAAAAATATATATTTTAAAACCTCTTTGCTCCAATATTTCTAGGCTGTACAGTTGATTACACAAGCGCCAAATTAAAGGCAAAGTGATTAATTAATAAGAAGATGATCACTACGTTGAGTTATGCACACGTGCAGGTCAAAGTCTGAATCCTCAAACTTTGTTTCATTCTCTTTATAAAATTGTCTAATTTTCATATATTACTTTAGTTATCGGAACCGGTCCAACCGGATCGTAATTGAACTGTAACTGACAATTTTGAGAATATGAACCGTTCCCAACACGAGTTTTTCTTTCAAATATTTGGAAGCGGCAGTTTCAAATCGTCGGTTCCTTAATATTTATTTTAATATGTTTTTCTATTCCCTAATTCAATTTTAACTTTTGTATTATAATGAATCATTTTAACTCATAAAACTATATTTTAACTTGTAAATTCATGTAAAAGTACACTGTTTAGAGACAGTTCTAAAATAACCATCGAATCATAACCGGGACCCACTGTTAGAAAACCGTTTTGGATAGTTTCTATTCAAAACCGTGTACAGTAGTTATCGTTTACAATTTCAAAATAATAGGTCCTTGAGCCGGCTGTTCAAATTGTAACCATAACCATGCATGAACACCTCTAACAGCAGGAATGGTGTTACTTATTTAATTTTATTTTTTTCAGAATGGGTGATGGTGTTATTAATGTATCATGTATGTACAATGAGCTGTTTTATAAGGTGATTTCATATATTATATATATAACATGTGTGTGTGCGCGCGCTTGAAATGTAGGATTATATAATGTGTTTAGTTGGATTTTGTGGCCATTGATTACCGCTATGAAAAAAGTATTGCTTAATAGTTTTATTATTTAGAAGTCTTAAATGACTGAAATGCTATTAGCTAGACCTACTTATTAGTCTATTTGACAATTTGTGATACAAAACTCAGTAGACCTTTACCTGTCAGAAAGCAACCTTAAAATTTAAGAATAGGAATATAGAGTTCTATGGAATAAAGAGACCTGATTGATTGAAAGGGAACACGCATCAGTACACACATATATTCATTCCTGTGTCTATATATATATACTCCCTCCGTCCCCCAATAAGTGTTCCTTTAGCAAAAAAGTTTTGTCCTTTAAAAAGTATCATATTTCAAAAATCAAGGTAAAAATAATATCAAAATTCCAATTTTACCCTCCCATCATTGAATTAATTTTTATTTTTTATGTTCCCCATATAATAATTAGGAGTAAAAATGAAAATTGAGTTATTGTATTGATATGTGAGTTTTGAGGATGTGGGACACTTAATTGGGGAGGGAGGGAGTATGTGTGTGTGTAAATCTCTGTAGTTTAGAGCTAATTAATTCTATACCTTTTGGAACTTGCAATTGAATAGGATATAGTTCGTTGGTATTTATATATGAAGAAAATAAAATATGAGAACCGAGTCTTTGTGGATTGATGAGTAATGAATGTGAAACAAATTAAATGAGAGTTTCTTTAATTTCAAATATACGTTTTTTGCAATCTTTTCAAAGTTTAGGTTGGATTTTTGGTTAAGAATCTCAAATTCATTTCTTGCCAAAGTTTGAGAGGACATTCGAAATTATAAAATTGCAATTATGGTTCTTTTAGTAACTACAACAAGTGAACAGAACTTTATGTGAATTGACATATTGATGAGATTATATTACAATTTTGATATAATGTCATAATAGATTGAACACAAAAATTATAAAAGTAAAAAAAATTGTGTTTTAGAAAAGTATGAATTATTATTTTAAAGGAAATATTTTTTCACTTTTCAGGATCATTTTTAATGGACAACCTAATAAGTAATGGTAACGACTTTTAACTTAACGGATGTAATAGTATATTAATATGTTGACTGTATATGTAAAACGCTAAATCGTAAAAAATAAATGTTTCAATTCTTCATTAGGCAATTTTGTACCACAGCATTGTGATTTCGAGATTTTCCACAAAATGGGTATGTTGATGATTTATATTTTTTGAGACTAGTTGAGTATTTCGCATAAATAATTTATATAAAGAATAAGTGCGGTTGGTGTAGTGTTAGGGCAACTATTGATAGGTACAAGAATGCAACTGCTGATTCCTCTAGTGCTGTGTCCACATCTGAAGCTAACATCCAGGCAAGTAATTAATTGTATTCACATTTATCAAATCTCCAAACTTTTTTGGTGCATTGATTATCCAACACAGTTATTTTTTAAGTTTCTTAAAATGAAATCACCAATCACCCCTTTAATTAATTAACATCCCTTTTAATCATCCATCACATAATTAATTCCTCAGTTATGAATGTAAATTAAATAGATTTCTACTACCATTATTACTATAAGTGGTGAATTGTCAAAAAAATATACAAAAACTTGTGTTATACTCTACTAGCTAATGTTAATCCATCATATTTTTGGATGTAAGATTGGATTTTGATCTTTTGATATGTCGAATGACAGTTTAGACCTGAGCCTAAATTGTGGTGGAGGCTCTTTGTGCAGTTCCTAATTAATCATTACATATATTATTATTTTGTTGAACATTAGCAGTTTTACCAACAAGAATCCAACAAGCTGCACAAGCAAATAAGAGATATTCAGGCTTCAAACAGGTTAGTTAATTAATTAATTAGTAGTCTAGCTCAGACATATTACAAGATAGTTGTGTGTTAGTAGTGTTACACAACACATAATAATTATATTTAAGCAATAATATATAATAATGGATAAATGTTGTAGACAAATGATGGGAGAGGGAATAGGCAGTTGGCAAAGGAAGGATCTGAAGAGCATGGAAGGCAAAGTCGAGAAGGCCATAGCCCGAATTCGTGCCAAGAAAGTAAAACTAGCTACCTCTCAATTTCAGACTACGTACATTTTTGTAAGATTATAAAAACTAGCTAGCTGTTGATATACTCCACTTATTAATTATTGATGTTTTCTGCAGAATGAGTTGTTGTTTGCTGAGATAGAGCTCATGCAGAAGAGGGTATACAACTAAGTAATTTTACCCCTCAATTTATTCTCTTAATTAAAAACATGAATAAAATGCTACTCTTTGAATGTACGATCAGGAGGTGGAGTCGCAGAATTCAAACATGTTTCTTCGAGCAAAGGTGACTACTTATTTTATTCCTATAGCTATCTGTGCAGTATCAATCACAAAGAATTAAAATCATGCATTGTGTGTGTGGGTATATATATGTATATATATAATCTATAGAAGAAAAAGAAGGGAAATGAAAATTTGGTTAGTGCAGATAGGTGAGAGTGAGAGAGGAGAAGAACAGATGAGGTTGATGCCTGCAGGATCAGAATACGATGGCCGCCGCCGCCACCACCACCACCATTACCAGCTTTACGATATACGAAATAATTTCCTCCCGGAGAACCTCATGGAGCCCACCAACGACATGTATACTACGCGCTCTGACGACCAAACCCCGCTCCAGCTCGTGTATGTCCCCATTCTAATACTCCTTTTGTTTCAAAGAGAAAAATACAATAATTAAGGTTCATTAATTAGTTCATGCTCTTTGGATGCTCTTCTCGATCTGCAGCTGAAATGTGACGAGATTTGTCGTGTGAAGGCAAGAAATCACGATTCACGATGGAGGTGCAGGGATATATATGACGATGTAGGAATTAAAATGTGTATGTTGTTTTCCATTCTATATATATATATAGTTTATCAGAAGACATCATGTTCTAAACATATAATGTAGGGCCTGACAGCATTTTTCTATGTCTACTAACTACATTATATTCCAACTTCATATATATATTTTGTTTGGATCATAATCCTAACTGGAGTAATTAATATAAGCAACGTTTGGTCAAGATGATACATGTATGTTTTCATCTCCTTTTCTTTTTGTGGTTTATTTCAACGATGTAGAAAACCACAACAGCGCGCAGAATTAGCTAATTTCCTTCAAGTGGAGGGTTTGCTAATTGCTGATTGCACTACCTAGGAGAACTATTCGGATATTTTGTTTATAACTATGCCCTAGCTAGCCTTTATAAAATCTAGCTAGCTCAAATTAATTATAATTTGTATAAATGGATCAATGTATTTCAGTCAGTTTGCATATTTCCACATGCATGCATCGATCCATCAACACATTAAGAGCCATAATTTAATAAAAGTGCATTTCGGGATGGAATTCACATTGGGATTCATTCCTAAGCTTGCTTTCATTCGCATATTCACCAAAACAAAGTGCTCGTTAGCCATAAGTGGAATGATATGGGCCTATGTGATAACTCTTGTATAAGAGTTATTTCTTATCTTTTTATTTCTTTGTTTTGCCTTTTATGTGATGTCTTTTGATTATTTTCTTGTTTCATTTTTATTTTTAGTCTTGTTTTATTCTTTTGTTTGGAGAAGAGGCAATATAATTTCCCATATGCTTTTGTGTAGGAAAAGGAGACAAAATCTGAAAAGCCAATGCTGACTGGGCGACAAGGTGAGAGGAGAGAGAGAAGTTGTCTCACACTAAAAGTCAAAGAAGGGGGCTAAAATTAAAAAGGGACAAAAAGGAGGGTAGCAAAGTAATTCTATGGTGGTTATTTTGGGAAACCTAGCTACTTCCCAGTGGCAGCCGCAAGAAACAAGAGGGGAAGCTGGAGATTACATAATACGTGAGAAAAAGAGAGAAGGGAGAGCTGCTGGAGCTGGTGGAAGCTAGTATACAGCTGGGGAAAGAAGAGCACAACTGCAGCAATCTTAGAGGGGAGATTGGGAAATCAGCCCCTACACCTCTGTTCTTCTGTTTTCCTTCTCCTAAATCTGTATTTAGAATGTTTAATATGTTGAGAAACAACTCTTTACTTTCTGTTTTTATTTCCAGAATGAGCTAACTTGTATGAGACTTGGGTTTGGAATGATTTTTGCCTAACTTAATGAGAATTATGCTCTGCTTTCTGATGCTCTGTAGTTCTTTTCATTTAGCAGCTCTTATTCTATCTTTATTGTATGTTTGGCCAGCATATTATGAGGATTTAGATGTTGATAATTCTGGAAAGGTTGTCGATGTTGGAAAATGCTAAATGAACACTAGTTTAATGTGTAGGAATATTCATTAATCTGGTGTGGCTTGGTAATTGGTGATGAATTGTTTTAATTCAATTTAGCTTGGTATAGGAATATATGAGCTGTGTTGATTTAATTTAATGCATAGGTGTTGGAAAATTCGTATGCTAAATCTGAGAATTACGCCATTGTATCTGTATTGCTGAAGAAAATGCTGTAGCAATAATCGCGCAACTGGGAAATAGGCAAAATGATTTCTGAACCCGAGTCCATTTTTAATCTGTTTGATATCTGATTTCTCCGTGTTTTTGGTCTCTGTTTCCATTAAATCCTGGTTTGCATATTTCAGTTATTTAATTTCAGTTGTCAATCTTGTTGCCTTTGTGTTGTTTGCATCTTGGATTCTAGAGTAGAAAACCTCCAACTATTGATTTAAATTCCGTCGTTTTTATTTTCTGTTGGTTGAGCATGTTTTAGTACATTTTTGCATTCCCTGTGGATACGAATCTGGAATATTTCCTTATATTACTTGTGATTGCGTGCACTTGCGCAATATAAATTGTGTTTTTCATTTTACACAACACTATGGAAAAGATTAATGAGCATGACAGTTTCCCCAGCTTATATTCATTATATTAAACAACAGTGTTGTGTTGTATAAGTAACTCTTCAATTTTTTCTTTATATTGGGCTTTTTCTCCACATTTTAATTATACAATATGTTCTAAAAATGACAAAAGAAACTTTTCAAAATCTATGTAAATATACTCAAATAGTTGAGGATTTTGTTTTCCAATATAAATTTGAAAACTTATGTAGGCATTTTCACATGAAGTCATAATACGTATAAATTACTAATTAATTTGATCCACAAACACACACACACACATATATATTGATTGGAGTTCTGTTTTTTTTTTTCAATTTCATACGAGGATATTAGGTAATGTATTTTTAAGTTATGTCTTCTTCTCCATGTTACATATTTTCTTTCTCTATATATTTGATACATATAGATTAACATTTGTCATTAGTATTTGCGTGTTGACATTCTAAGTAAAATTATCATGATTACAACATTTGGTTTGTTTAATTTTTAAAATTAGAATATCATACTTTAGGTTCTTTTATATACTCCATATATTGAAATTCCTGGGGAGTAATATATAAGTATATGAGCTACAAACTAATATACAGTTAAGGTAACATATTCTTCACTCCTACTGAGGTTTTGTAGGTCAGCTATCTAGGCTATATATACCTCTCGTCTTTGTCTTGTCTTTGTCTTCTTCTTCTTCTATAAGTATGCGAGCATGGTCCGAGAAGAGACTAATAAAGGCTACACCTTCTTCCCTCATTCTCAAACTAATTAACCCAAATAAATTTCGAGATATATAGTTACAATCATATAATCATATATACCATATGTATATATATAGATCCTCTGATCAACTCTTTATTCCACATTTTCTAATATGGTGATTCGATGAATTTACATGCCTAGTCCAGAGGTATCTTACCTGTGATGACCCAATCTCCAGCCATGGCTTTGCAGGCCCACTAAAATGCACGACCACTGCAGCTCTCAGCATCTTCTCGTCTACTCGTGGATACCTGTACCCCAAACCAGACATGTGCCACGAGGGATCAATAGCGTGCACGTGACTTTCAAATGCAAGTAAGGCAGGTGCAAGTGCTCCAGGATGCCATAGTTCAAACCCAGAATTAAGGCTCTGCAAAATAAAGGAAATACATATATATACATATTATATACTCATATGTGATAACATAATTGAAAAGAGACACTTTCTGTTATAAGTTCATATAAAATTTCTCAACTTTGTTCGCTGAGGTGTTTTGGGAAGTCGCAAAAGGTAGGTTTTAGAAGCAGAAGACACTAACAGAAGATTAACATTTATTTATTTTAGTATCTAATCAAACTAATGTAAGAAAGCTACATATATCTTGAAGAAATTTATGGTAGTTCTGGTTCAAGATCAACTTGAAAGCATGTTGGCATTATTGATACATGAATATGAAATTCACAACAACAAGATAGACCTAAAGCATAAAGTCAAGCAATAGCGTACTCACAAGTTTAAGCCACTGATGATACACTGCAGTGATATTGCTCTCCCTCCATCTTTGAAGATTAAAAATATTCATCCCATAAAGCCACCCACAACGATTTTTATCCAAATTAGATGATATGACTGGATTCGTGAAATTGAAATAATCTTTGTACTTTCTCCCCGGACAACAGTTAGGTCCGCACCATGAATCAACAACTGCACCCACAACTTTCTGGTTGAGATCCAAGTCCCATAGGGAGGATAAGTCGTGTTGTACTACAATATCATCGTCCAGTAACACGACATCCATCAGATCCGGGAACAGCTGTCAGATACACATATATGACAAAGTGAATCACCCTTCATCAAGATTATACTCATGGCTGCTCCTAACTGGTTATTATTCGAAAACTTACCTCAGGTAGATAAACGCGGAGGTGATTTAATAGGGAGACAGAGCTGGGACTTAGGGCGTCTAGCTTGTGATGATTACTATTCCCATAGTCAAGGTCCCCCTTCTTAAGACTTTGGTAATTGTGATTCCAGATCTGATGATGAATTTCTAGCATCTCCTTAACAGCTACGTTTACCTTGTGAGACCAATCGTATTGATGCAAGCCCTTGACTTCCACAACTGCAGAAGCGACTGTGTTTACTGAAAACCATGCATGCATTGAAGTGTATGTCTTTCTATCAGTGATCACATGGAAGACCAATTTTTCAGGATTGCTTGATGTTTTGAAGGTGGAGGAGATAGCAACAGAGGCAGCAAGGATGTTGTCAGTTAAAAGAATAACATGATGAAAAGAAGGGTCTGTAAGGCGGTGAACGTATTGAGGCAAAGGTAACTGAGAACGAGCTGCAGAATTCACAGCGTATTCCTCAGCCATTTCCAATGAAAGACAGTGGAGGCTCGTGGGTACATCAAGAGCAGCTAGACGCCAGTAAATAGATTCGTGCCACTGAGCCAATTTAACAGTATTTTCCAACTTTGCAATCTGCAATGAGATAAATAACTAAAGTTATTGAAGTATAAATAATTCCATGCCACAGATTTAGTCAAGCTCATAATACTATCAAATAGCTAACCAAAAAGCTTCTGAAATCAAAAGAACAAGAAAATATCGAGTGCCTCTTCAAGGGCACATCATAATGTTATGGTAACATGGTTCATATTTTATTGGGAAGCAGAAGATCAGAAAAGCTACAATGAGAATATCTATGAAGTACACCCAACCCCTTCTGCCAGCATATTTTGTGTTGTTCCAGATAATTTATCTGATCCAATGTTTCTTTCATTCACATCAGATTATATTCAAGTACATGTTTTCATTACATGAGAAGATTTACTCTTTCAATTCTAGCCACCTTGCTCTTCTACACTCTCATCAGAAAAGTTGGTACATTATTAATAATTATGTTACAATGTTTTGACTTCATATGCCTAAAGCTTATTATGTTGCCAGTTTACAACAGTTCTTGAATATTGCAAGGAAGTTTCACTGTGCTAATGTGAGTAACAACTATCAGGCCATTTTAAAAGTTGCTTAAAAGCCTAATTATAAACATGCCTGTGATGTGATGCCCGAATGAATGGCACCAACCTTCAAATCGAACATAATTACTCTGCTTCGTATTTCAGGTTAGTGATAAATCCTTAAGTGAAACAAGATTTTCTAAGTGAGAGCTGCTTGGCATTGTGGACATATAACAAGCACTCAAAAAGACAGTGGGAATTGAAGTGACGAAACGATATTCCAAGCTTTCATCTATAGCCAGCAAATAATGGAGTTCGCACATGTTCTTCATAAAATAAATTGATACAAATGATACTGTATTAAATAAGCGCACATGTTTCTCAATAAACAAAAATTTGTCGCACATGTAATTTGAAAGTGTACTGCCACAACCATATTAAAGTTAATCACATGCGGATTCATCCATGATAGGCCGTAGGCGACCTAGTCACCTAGTAATACACTTCTAAAGTATGATACTCCGTACTCAACTGAGCAGAAGGAATAGTGGGAGATAAAGTTGGCGAATAAGACTATGAATAAAAAGAGAAAAAGAAAATTCCAAACAGATTAGCACATAAGGAGATTGGATGATAGCAACAGAACTAATGAATTACAGTGCAAATTAGAAAATTACCATGGCATTTGTCTTGAGAGCGAAGGCTTTAATGTCCTGTCTGTTTAAAGTCATATCCTTTACAAGATCCTTAAATGAAACCGGCTCAGAATTCAAACCTTCTACTGTGCCAATTCCACTACTATCATCACGAGCAGTAGCCTCCACCAAGGCCCTTGTCAGCTCTTCTCTGAGCTTTTTTTGGCATTATTATATATCATAGTAGATAATGGTAAGCAACAACTCCAAATTGGAATAAATATAATGGTTTTGATTCACATACATATGTGCTCTCTGGCGTCAACAATTACGTACAACGTAGAAAAAGCCTACAATCATTATATTTCAGCCACCAGGCGGGGGGGTGGGTCCAGGCCTAAGGCAAGTGGGGTACGCTGTAATCCTAACTACTGGCTCGTGCAGGTCGTTTTCCTTTCTAAATAAAGTCATAGCTACCTCTATTGTACAGGATCAAGGAAAAAGATCACATACGACTCGAAAAATAAAATCAATTAAAATGGTACTATGTCCGTCCGTGTAAGCATGACACACTTTTTCTAAGGACATCTCGTGCCAAGTTTATTAGGACAACTTTAAAAAGGAAATTGTATCATGTTTAGTATCACAGAAGGAGTATCTAAGTAAGATTTTGATTAAAAGAACAACTTAATTTTCCTAGTCCAGCTATGGACTACATCAAAAATCAAAATGAATAAGGTTGGTGAGGAATATGTGGGAGTACAACCTTGCCTCATGTTTATCAAAGTAAATGGTGAAGGTGATTGCCGACAGTCCCAGAAAACGCTTAAGTGAGTCCTACTCTAACTCCTATGCTGCTATGCCACTTACTAGTTTCACTTGCACCCAGTCCAATAATTCAATAATATTGGGTCATGTCATCCATGTCAGCTGTAAATCACCCATTAAGTTCGTATAATTTTAGTTTCACTTTAAAAATTTTGTTGCATTCAATAAAAACATTGCTAATTAATATATTTAAGCTATTTACTCGGACATTCAATATGATAAATGAATTTCGAATGCTCAAGTACCAGGAAGAAAGTTCTGGCGAAAAAAGTGGTCTCAGATAATTCAGATTACACGTCAATGAAATTCTAAAACACTAACCAAATTCTATCGACGAACTATGATATACTGCAACGGGGGATAAAAATAAGTTGTACGGAGTATTTAACTACCATCGACACACAGCCAAATATATGTACGTACCAAGGCAGCATCACTCCCGCCAAAAGACCGCCATGTCAGACAACCTGCAGCTTCATACTTGAAGTTTACAATTTTACCCATGCAAAGATAACCAATAATTGCAAAACTACCCCAACAGGGTAACCGAAGAAGTAGAAGAGAGCGAAATTACCAATAGGGGAAGAGCAAAGCGCGGCCGATTCGAGGGCCAGAAGAGCAGTTCTAACAAAAAGGAAGGGCAAAAGTAGGCCGACGAGCAACCTAAACGTCCGGTGCGACAGCCGGCGTTTACCCGCCCCCGCTGGCAGTGAGTTCTTCTTACTCATCCTACTCCAAGCACCTCTGAACACCGCTAATCTCTTAATCCCATTCACCGATATGTACAACTTCATATTACGATCTCCGATTTCCGCTTCTTCTTCAGAAACATTATAATCGCAGACATCAGCTTCAGCTTCAGATCTCAATATTTTGCACTTTGAAAGCAGGGATGAATATCAGCTTAAATGATAACGGTACCTTAAAATTATTGGATAATCGAAATGAGAATTAGCTTTGCGGAAGTAATCGCTGATAAGGTGGTCATGAGTTGCTACCTGGAATGGAGCTATGCACTGAAGTTCATACGTACGCTCCAATAGGTATATTTAAAATGTGATTATGTATAAAGTAGAGAGAGGGAGAGGGGGAGGGAGAAGGAGAAGGAGAAGGAGGGAATATATATATATATACACGTACTCACATACTTATATATATATTGTTTTTAGGTATTCATTTTTTTGGTACAAGTAACCATTTTATCAGTTTAAATTTCTCTATGAGTATCATATATTATAATTTATAAGTATAGTTCCTATGTTTTAAATTTTGATTTTGTAATTTGTGAATAATGAAAAAATATAAAAAAAATTAAAGAGAAAAGAGTGCGTGTAGAGAGGAAATGCATGCGTTTAAAGGCAAAGATGAGGTGGTGTGGTTTTTCCCACAGCAAGCAGGGGATCCTAACCCATATATTTTACATGTTGTGCACCACCAAGGAGAGAGATCATACTTTAGCCAATCACATAATGTAGGAATATGTATACTTTTTTGTCACGCGCTAACTGATTTCATATTTGCGACTCTTTTCTGTTACCATATACACGGGTAATTGATCTTATTTAAGATGGTCATTTCTGCTATTTAGATGCACTCCTTAAACTTCAAACTATATACTCCACTTCAATTTTAATTTTATATAGCGATGCCTACTCTTTCTATATATATATTGTTAAATTTTATTTTAACAACTTTTTTCTGAAATTCCGCCAAGAAGGGAATATAATTAAATAGGAGCAGATGTAGTAGAAACATAATTTTCCGACAACCAAGCTGGTTGCTAAAATAAATAAATAGAATCGACAATTTCCTAATTACTAACCTCCTTTGCACATATATATGTGAAAACAACATATATATATACACACACCACCCACCACACCCCACACATGATTACTACAAATCAATATATAAAAATACTAACAGTAGCCACCCAGAATGTCAATATTTATTGTCATAATGATGGAGACCAGACGGACCGACCACGTAAGTCGACGTACTGAAATACACTTCACTTTCATGTCTACACAATATATATACTTGCCAAATTTTAGTTTAATTAATACATATAACATGCATCTTCGATTTTTATTTATCAGAAAATATGCTACACGCTATAAAGAACTTCATATTAGTAATTTTCAAGATAGTTCAATAATCCTACTTAACTAAACCACCAAACAATATGAGGTAGAAAAAAAGTCATTTTAGTCCGAAAAAGAAAACGAATTCTTAAACCTCTTTCCGCTCATGTGACCATGTCATTTCGTTTTGTACATTAAGCGTGTTTGTTCTACAATTAGTGCTGTTTTATTGATATGCTCACTGCACTTCACCGTGCAGGATATGGAATTATAGTAGGTTATGACTAAGTTGTGTATTATTATGTTCATGTTACACCCTTATAACTCAAAACTCTACTAAACAAAATTAAGAATAACAATGAAAAAATTGTCATACAATTATGCAAAGTCAAATGACCGACACAGAGGGTGCTAGGGTCAGATGAATTAGATGCGTAGAACCACGATCGTTCCTCTACATATTTTTAGAATTTTATACGAGTAAGTAAATGCACCATTCTGCGAGGAAACATCTGCAAATAATTAAATGGCGGAGAGGGGCATGGGCATGTGAGATTAATGTTATATATGATTCATAGTTTGGAAAAAGGTGCAAGGAATTTATATACTATTATATGAACCGTTATTGGAATATCTATGCATGGTTGTAATTAAATGATCATGTATTTACCCTTATTTTATAGTACGTGATATAATATATATATATATATATATATATATATATATGCCCATATATAATGGTACACAAGAGTTGTTGGAACTTGGAGGTAGCTAATAGCCTAATAGGTATCAAATTAAGATTAGATAGAGTACTGGTTGATATTCAAAAATAGAGTTATATTGTTATACACATATATTAATACTATATCTACTAGCTAGGGGTAGTTAAAATGAGAATATAATACTAGTAATTTATTGTCGTGGATAAGGGTAACATATTTTATTTGTTGAATTTTTTGCTTTATTAATTATTGGTGAGACTGTATTCGTTGAGAAAAGATGGAGCATATATTTAACCCTTTGATTGTGAACAAAATCCAAATCATTATATTATTTATGGCATGATCTTTCATTTATTTATAATTTAAGACTTGATTGATGATACCCCATATAATAAATGAAATGTAGGAATAAAGAATTGATAACTCCAAATAGCCAAAGAAGAAGGTATCTTTTCTTGGTTTATTTCCTACCTTGATCTAACAAAGAACATGGGATTTGGGCCTTTGCCACTATTGCTTTTTCTTATCGTTTGTGGGACGTGTCTAAACATGTATGCATTATTTCACTCGCACACCAATGACAACATACCACATTAATCACATTTTTTTTTTTTGAGAAATGCACAAACTTAATGTAATATTAGGAAAAATATCAATTTTATACGTGACTCTGTGAAAATTTCAGCCCAGTTTTGCTAACTGGGCTAGCCAGAAACACACGTGAATATTCATTGTCACATGTATATTGAAAAGAAAAAAAATGCAATTTACATGTTAAAATAAGAATAATTCAAGAAAATTTGAACAACGCTGCTAGCAAGCAATTAAATATGACTGAATAATCAAAGTTTAACTACCACTTAATATGACTGAATAATCAAGCAATTTGAATAATTAAAGGAGGGGCGAATGCAATTACATGAATAAGTTAATTTACTGTACGAAAATCTCAAACATATAATTAGAAATAAGTCGAATAACAATCACAGCTGCATTTGTACATGTTCCTAAATGGAAACCCAGTTAAGTCCCACTCATGCATTACACACAACGAAAGATGAACAATGGAACAAACACACCTTGTCCAAAGCTCACCACTCACAGCAAATTTTATATCAACTGGATTTCTTCTCCTCTTAATATCAATCGGAATTAACAGCGTCTCATATTCACAACAAATCCATTGCTCCTTGGTTTTCTTATTCTAAAAAACGAATTGCTAGCTAAATACTACTAATCATAGTTCATAGATACATTAAAACATTCTCAAAGTTTGCTTTTGAACACACCAATATATCCATTTTCTGTCTGATGTTCACAACTCTCCACTTTGCCATGATCTTTCACCATTCCAGACACAGAAAGCCTCCTTGGGTGAGGGTGCAACGCTAGAGAAACATCACCCCACCACTCGGGATTTCTGGCGTACCACTCTATCGTTTTCTTTAAACCTTCTTCCCACTTTGTTTTCTTCGACCAACCCAAATTCCTTAGCTTGGTCGAATCCAACAAGTACCGTTGGTCATTAAAAGGCCGGTTCTCCACATATTTGATTACAGCTGATGCATCTAAGGAGAACAAACGACAAATATCCTCTGCCACATCAATGACACGCTTCTCCTCCTTAGTTCCAATGTTATAAGCATGTCCGACTTCACCCCTATGTAGTATGATATTGAATGCTTCTGTTACATCCTCACAATAGAGATAACTTCTGACATTGGATCCGTCTCCTTGAATCGGGAGAGGCTGTCCCCTCATGGCTAAGAGAATAAACTTAGGAACCAACTTCTCAGGATACTGATGAGGGCCATAAACATTATTTCCCCTTGTGATTATCACAGGCAAACCATATGACCTCCCGTACGCCATCACAAGCATCTCAGCTCCGGCTTTAGATGCAGAATAAGGGTTCGTTGGGAGCAGCTGAGATGCCTCACGGTTGCCTACCACAGCTTTCTCATCGGTCTCTCCATAAACCTCATCGGTACTAACATGGATGAATCTCTTAATACGACCAGAAGCTTTGCAAGCCTCGAGTAGACCACAAGTACCATAAACATTGTTCCTAATAAACTCGAAGCTATTACTAAATGAGTTATCAACGTGTGTTTGAGCAGCAAAGTGCATGACTGTGTCTATGGCCTCTGTAGCTAGTATGCGATAGACGAGATCAGCATTACAAACATCGCCTTTCACAAATTTAAAGTTAGGGAGAGATCTAGAGGGATCGAGGTTATTCAAGTTGGAGCAATAATCGAGCTTATCCAGAACAACAATCCTGTACTCAGAGTAGCTTCTTGTGAGCCAATTTGCAACATGGGATGCTATGAAACCAGCAGCACCAGTAATCAAGATATTCTTCGGTTGATACTTCCCCATATTGAAGCAAGATAGCTAAGCAATCCCCTCAATCTCTAAAATAACAGTAACTTAGTTTAATTATAGCAAAACTGATAAAGAGATGCTGAATAGCAAATGTGATACCTTCAAACAAAATTATTACTGGTAACAGAAATATAAAGAAAATGAGTTGATTCAAATTAAGCTAATAGAACAATAACCCTAATGCAAGATTCAGTATTATGACTACTGAAACAAATTAAGATTACACCTACATTAGTTCCTCGATGCTATCATTAACACATACTCCCAATTCATTTATGCAAAAAGAGGTTACAAAAGCACGAGCAGTAAAAGAAAACTCCAAAGAAATCAGCTTACAGTAGGTCAGATAACAGAACAAATTAATCATAGCCAAATCCTAAAAGCTGATGATGCAATGGAAGATTTTTGAGAATATAATAGGCAGAGATGAGAAGCAGAGAGCAAAGAATAATTAGAGTTGGATCTAATTTCCTGAAAATCAGTAAACCTGAATCATCAAAATGGGTAAAACCTCATCTTTCACTAAGATTTATGCCACGTACACACGTTAGGAAAACTTTACTCAAAGATGATCATTTTTGGAGAAGAGAAATCAATTTCTTTTACCAATAGAATATGTCAATGATTCGAAATCAGGGATGCAGCTTAAGCAGGTGAGGAGAAGCACCCAGAAATGAAAACTGCTATAATATTATTCCTCCTTCCTCAAATCTTTTATTATTACTAGTTTTTGACATTTTTGTCCATTTATATATAATTATAAATGACTTTTATTCAATCTATATATAATTTATTTAAAAATAATAATTAAATGATATTTAAATTCCACTCAATACATCTATATACATATATTAAATAATTTTTTTTATACACTTGTTGATTTAAAATTAGAAATAATTTTATGTACCAAAGGTGTAAAAATTTTGATAACCTAACCAAATGTCAGTGTCAATTGCCAAACACTTGTACTAAAAAGAATCAAATTATTATTACTACTGCTTACCTTGGATATCTTTGAGCATTTAACGGCTGTTAGATTTGAGTAACATTTTATGGTTAAAATGTTATATGTTAGATCGTGGTATTTTTTATTTTATAACCAATAACTAAAGGACACGTGGATAATGGTTATAATATTTTAGTCAACTTCTTGAGAGTAACTTTCACCTTTTAATCAAGAATTAGTTTGAGGTCGGCCTTAGGCTTAGGTAAGAGAGAACAATTTGCTCGAATCAAGGTAGGCTTTTTAATATAATTCCGCCAAACCCAAAATCAGAGAAGAAAATAGCTTGAACAACTTTTGATCCGGATCCATAAGGTTTTCCCTCATACTTATACTGAGTTGATTCGTTTTTGTTTTCAGTGTTCTTTTGCCGCCAAATGATTCGATTTTTCGCAGTGAATTTGGACATGAATGATAATGTGAGCTCCTTTAGGGTGTTCGGGATCATAGAGCTGATTGTTGACATATTTTTTCAATTTTTTGTGATTAATTTCTTTAACAAGGACATGATCTCTATTAGCTGTGCAGTTAAAATTGCTCGAATTTTCCTTATCTGGACTTTGTTTAATTCACCTTTTTTCGTGCTTATTTGGATGTTTATAGAAAAATTGGTGCTTTTTTTTTTATGTTTTACAGCCATGTTAGGACGTGGAAATAGATTACTGAAGCAATCGAGGGGAACAAAAAGTTTTCAGTCTCCAGTTCTCTTTGCATTTCTGATTTTGGTAGTAGTTGCATTGGTGCTTATATTTGGAAAGAATGGTTATAGCTCCACTTCGATGCCTGATCTCAATAGCCAGAAATGGGATAGCTTTGACGCTTTGGTTCGGTTAGATCCAACTGTAGAAATGAAGAATGGGACTGATTTGATCTGGCAAATTCCTGAGTCACCCAAGGGAGTTCTCTTCTTAGCTCATGGTTGTAGTGGTAGGGCAGCTAATTTTTGGGATAAATCTCCTAAGTGTCCAAATTGTGTTGGTTTACCTGAAGAGAGGCTCATTGTGCTTCATGCTTTGGCTAGAAAGTTTGCCGTACTTGCCATATCAAGTAAAGGTATATGCTGGTCGCTTGGGGAGGAACGGTGGATTGTTAGAAGTATGATCCGGTCTTGGATTTCTGAGCAAAAGCTAGAGAAGCTGCCTTTATATGCAATGGGGGCCTCCTCCGGTGGATACTTTGTCTCTGCTCTAGCTACAGAGTTGCATTTCAGAGGCATTGCTTTGATGATAGCGGAAGGTGTGTTTAGTCACTTGGATATAACTAAGAGTTACCCAGCAACACTCTTTGTGCACATGCCCAAAGATGAGAAAAGAAAGCGGAAGATAGAAAAGTATTTAGTAGTGATGAGGGACAAGGGTATCGATGTTGCAGAAGTTAAATGCAAGGAATTCCCTTTGACACCTCAGTTTTTTGCCAACAGAATTCCAGGTCTTAGTCCAAACTTGTCAGTAATGTTATTCAATGTTTTCAAGGAGAAGGGCTTCATTGACGACAATGGTTACATGAGGGATGACGGGCGTACAATACCATGGAAAACAGCAATCGAGGAGAGAAATATTTTTCTCCCAAAAAAATCATTGGTCAACCATATTCAGGAGGAAATGAATCTTGCATTTGCTTATCATGAAATGACTAGCTTGCAATCTCA
Organism: Leonotis leonurus; assembly: GCA_026898415.1. Taxonomy (NCBI): domain Eukaryota; kingdom Viridiplantae; phylum Streptophyta; class Magnoliopsida; order Lamiales; family Lamiaceae; genus Leonotis; species Leonotis leonurus. The sequence goes on from JAPKLX010000032.1 coordinate 1,863,077, forward strand.
GGAGATCCTCGGATGGTTTGAATCTCATATGAGCTGACGAGCATTTGACCTTATGACAGTTTCACTATCTGAGAGAAACACAAACTTGTAACTAGCAGAGCTGATCAGTCTAGCAATTTTGATGAGTTTTCATGAAGCTGTGCAGATTGTAATCTGATATAGTTGGATGAGAATCATGCAACATCAGGTGTTATGTGTAATTTGCCTGCCATCAAGGACAGTTTCTCTCGTTGTTGGTCTTGTTTTACTATAATTGGTGGAGTTCCAGGATCTGTCTTCTTAAATTATGCATGGAGATCGTTAAATTACCTTGTCGATAAACAAATCTGTATTGGCAATATTTAAGATCTATAAAATTTTTATGTCTATGATGCATTCTTTACTCTTTTGAGCCATGTAGATGATGATCACAGGAATAAGCCAGATATCTTTGTACATTATAGTTTCTTTGCAAGGTCTAGGGATTTCCACATTTCCTGGGTGATCACAGTTTCTTTCTCGAACATGCAAGATTCTGGCTTTATTCTATTGTAAGAGAGAGTAGAGAAACTTTCTTACATGCTCAATAATTAAGTGGACAGTTCATGGGTAAAATGGGGCACAAACTTGTTCTTTGAGCTCCATTTTATTTCAATAGCAAGTTCAAAAATCATTTGATACCTAACTTCTGCATGCTATGGACTATGAATGGAAAATCGAATTATGCTGTGGACTATGGATAGAAAAACTGATACCCTTTTCGCATTACCTTCAACTCAAAAGTTGATTAGATAGCTCCATTATCTTCAATTGTTAATTCATGGATCTTTTCCAATAATCTTTGTGTTACTCTGTTTTGACTCTTAAGGCCCTCAACTTTGATATAATATTATAGGTAGAATTGGAAAAGGTCATTCCACTGATGTTTTGTGTTATCTACATAACATGAAGGGTTGCTCTTATGCATCCTCTTTCATCCTCGATTGCATGGAAACAGTTATACCTAAGAGTAGATTGCTTTTTATCTATGATAAACCTCAAAGTCTTCACTAAGTTGTTAATTTCAACCAGGTTAACTGACTAGTTCAATAATTCAAAATCTGGATGATGCCTGATGGAGACTAACAAGTCAATGTTAATCCAACCTGTGTTCATTCAGTTCCAAACTAGGTGATGGTACATCAATAATGTTGTTGATAACTTGATATCATTATCATGTGCCACAAACTCTCTGCTCCTGGTTTTTACTGTTTCTACATTTAGAGTTGGGACTTACCACTTGCATATAAATTCTCTTTACACTTTCACTGTGCAGATATTGAACAAGTGTCACAGGTGAATATTTCCATGATATAACTAGTATTGGTTTCTGAAATTTTCAACTTTATGATGGATCTTGTAACATATCACGTGCTCTGTTATTATTAGCACGTTTAATGCATCAAAATGGTGTGTTCTCTATTTATTGCTTCTGATCGAAAGTGACCAGATTCCTTACAGGAATTTAATGCTTTGCTAGTTTGCTTGGTCTAAAAAACTGTGTTAGTGATTGCGCTTAATTCTTCAGATGCAAGAAGCAGGTTAATTATATTTGTTTTACAAGTTGAATTGTCTTCTGCTAGTGCTTTAGCTATTAGAGGATCCATTAGTAGTTATTAAGATGTGCCCCGTAATAATACAGAAGATGCTATATATATGTTGCCTGCCTTAATACATGCAAGTTTTTTCTTCTTGATTCCACAAATTGAATAAAACCTTTGAATACAGCATGCTTAAGATACTGCACCACCATGAACACAACAAATCACTTAAGAATATAAAATGACACACAAAACATAGCAATAGCATCCTAAAACACCCCAAACAAGTGAAACCAAAATAAGTAAGAGCCCGCATTTTGCTTTGCCATGAACAGTTCTGTGGTTATTTTGTCAGACTCTAGGCCCTCATTCTACCTTCATTGGCCATCTTGAAGAGCTGTGCTTGAGCTGCTGCTGCTTTATTGGAACCCATTGATCTCACGAAACTATCTCTAACCTGGTTGGTTGTGTAGGGGAACCTTGTGTGGGCCATGGAGTTGAGCAGAGCAGCCGTGCCTTCCCGGTACAGCGCCCCAAAGCCATCCGTACGTGTGTTAGAGAGAGCTTCTAATAAGTTCATGTTTGCCCCAGTAATTGTTGTGCTGCCGCCACTGCTACCGCTACCAACTCCGAAGGCGTTGCCTACATTTGGATTTCCAAGCCAGCCAACTAAGCCCCATATCAGTCCGGGGTGATTCCTCCAGAAGCTGCACTTGTTGCAGAGTTCAAAACAGTGAGTGATAGTAAAGATATAGTAACATACTGCTTTCAATTTTCATGGTTACTTACTTGCAGGAGAAAGGTGGGGAGTTGGGATCAAAGGGAAACGGAGGTGATGGTATCGTGATGCCGGGTACAGTCGGAGTGGTCGGTGGTGTTCCGATGGTTGGTGTTGGAGTGTAAGGTGTTGTTGGAGTGGGGGTGGGGGTGGTGGATGGTGGGGAGTGGTAGTATCCAGCCCCAGAAGGAGGTGAAGTGTGGTGGTGGCCTCCGCTCGGGGGGTTGCCGCAGTTGGCTGGCGGGGTTCCTCCGTGGGAAGGTGTCCCATGAGAAGGCGTTGGGCTGCCGCCTCCATAAGAAGGCGGCGTTCCGTGAGAAGGCGTTGGGGTTGCATGGCCACCTCCAGAACTATATGGTGGAGGGTATGTAGTAACTGTTACAAGAAAAAAAACACATATTAGAGATGGAGAAAGAGAGCAAAAGAAGAAGAAGAAAAGAAGAAGTACCTGCAGGAGGAGAAGTGGGGTCAGGAATGTAGTAGTTGTTCTGATCCTCAAATAAAGTAGGTGAAGAAGCAACATTAATCAGCAAGTTCTGTAAAAGAATTGCAGCTAAAGCAGTCGGTAAGAATGCATGCCGGCTTCTTATCTTGGCCTCCATTTTTGTGGATTTCTGCAACAAGAGATCTAGGTAGAAAAAGGAAAGAGAGTAGTAGGGGAGGAGGAAATGAGGACAATACAAGGGAAGGAAGCGAGGTATATAAAGACTAAGAGAGTAAGTATATACTATAACTATAAGCAGGCCAGCAAGTAAATTAAGTGTGTGGTTAGTTGCTTGCGCTCACTGCTGTCTGCTGCTGCTGCATTTAAACTCTCATTTAAATCTCACACTGCGTTTCATTTCATCCCTGCAGGACCACTATCCATTTTATTTCTATATCTTATCCTACGTACAAAAACATTATTTATGATTTGTGAACAATAAGACCCCTCCCATGCACATTGAAATATGTCTTCTTTATTTTGTAAGGATTGGAACCAACATTTTCATCTAACTACTCAACTTCCAATACCTATGAATCTTTGAACAGCGTTTTCGAATCCACGTGGGATTTAATTTTCCAAGTCTTCTTCTACTTTAGGATAGGTGATGCATTAATTTTACATAAGATGCGATGGTGGTCACTACATAGCAATTAATTAGGACATGCACGTACATTTTGAACTAGCTATAAGATATGTTTTACGCTTTTGAGTTTGTTTTTTATTATAACTCTTTACATGTCAACACATTCATTCTTTTTTAGCTATCAAGTATTTTTTTTTTCCAATTTCCAGTACTCCTCAACTGATGAGTATACTATTTAAGCAACCGTTTATGTTTTTTCTAATTAAAGGGGTGTATTTGGTTGTAAAGTCGAATTTTTTTTAATTTTAAAATTTAGGGATATTCAATTCAAAATTTTAAAAGTCTTTAAAATTCCCGAAGTAATCAATACGGACTTTAAAAAGTCTTATGAAATCTTTAGGTATTCAACAATTTATAGATTTTAATAGTTTATGAATTCTCTTTTAAAAATATAAATAGATTTTTCTACAAAATCTCTTATAATCACTAGAGATTAAAACGAATTCTCCCAGAAACTTCTACAAACCCGAATAGGGATAACAATTGAGCCTCATCCCTAAATTCTACTCTCTAGCTTTCTGTATTTCGGGCTCCTACTAGGGGTCATATTTTGCCCAATCCGACCTAAGTCTGACGACAATGGGCCTCCAAAGTCCGACCCAGTTATGTCATGGTCGGACTTGGGCTAATGTTTAGGACCGGCATATCCAAGTCCTCTCAAATCCGATCCGAATATTTATATATTTGATATTTAAATTATAAATTTAAAATAATATAAATAAAATTATTATTTTTAATGTATAATAAATATTAATTAATAGATATATTTCACAATCCTATAAAATCTATAAAAATCATGTAAATCAATAAAAAAAAATGTTTGTCAAACTCCACACGAAATCTATGAATTTCTTAAATTCATAAATTTTTTAAAGTCCAAAAAAATTCAGTAGAATCTCCTAAATAAGGTGGCCATAAGTTGAAAACATCTTATAAAACTATTAACAATCTTATTTATTATTTTTCTGTCTGAGTTTTATAAATTTCAGGCGCGTTCCCTTTTCTAAAGAAGAGACATGACAGTATTATAGAGATTTTATGGTAGTTATTAGGGTTAATGATATAGAGTTGTTGGTGTTTGGTGATGGTGTTTCTAGAAGCTGCTGAGTTTATAAATACAATGGTAAGTAGTGGGCTAGAGCACACACTTAACAAAAAAGACGTAACGTAATTGGATGATTAATGCATTTTCAATATTATGATAATTGATATATATGATGTATAAATCGTTAATTCGAAAACTACGTACGTAGATGTTAACTTTGCATGCAATGTTTGTGCACTGCCATTTTGATTAATTTGGTATAGGATCCAACTTTGATGCGGCATCAAATTAATGTGAATTAATTAAAAGAATAAAAGAGAAAAGACTTTAATTAGGTGAGAATTGTAGAGTTGAATGAGAGTAAATAAAGGCAGTGGGGCAGAGAAGTAGTTGAAGAGGCTGAAAATAATTAAATTAGGGTAATAAATGAGGGGGAACAGTTCATGCAAAGCAAATCAGCCCTTTTTCTTTTCTTTTGACTACACTTTTTTTGTAATTAAACGAACGACTCTGCCTTCTCTGTGCTACCTATGCTGTTTTCCCCTATGTATTTATGGATTATCATTCACATTAATTTGAGAGAGAGTGAAAGAGAGATCTGGTTCTATTTGAGCTAGCTGTCTACTGAGTAACATAATTGGTTTGGGGCAATTTAGTTGTTGTTGGTGTGGGATTTAATTGTCTTGTCGTTGGTTATTAATTATTATTCAAGAATGATATTCGGAAGTGTTTATTATCTAACGTGTTATGCTATTCATGTGGAATGGTTTTGTGAATTTTGTGTGAAAAATACTAAGGACAACACTCCTATCAACCATCTTCACTTTCAAACTTCTTCTGCAAACTATAGTGAATCAAAACTATTGTCTTCCTAAAATAGTTATATGTTTCCCTAAAATAGTTAATCTTAGTACCCGCAAGTCTATAGATTTGTCAATGAGCTTATAGTTCACTCAATTACAATGATTTCGCTCACCCAAACTCCAAAATACTCAATGTGAATGAAGTGATATTTCACACACACTAATATACATATGATAACAATATAAATTCATAAACTCAAAAAATCATAGATTTGACCATTCTAAGGATAAAATTACAAATATACGCTCTGACCACTCTCTAAACATTTTCATATACATATAAAAAAAACTTAGTCGAACTCTAATTGTTTTGCTTGTCGTTCAAGGTATATATGTTGCTTGCCTCCCAAGAACGTATGGATTTATGTATATTTTTTTAATCTTTTGACTTATATGGATGAACTTCGTTATAGGAAGAAAATCATTTAAATTTGCAACCAAAACACATCGATTGCAATTTCCCTTAACTACCCATAGCAACTTATATGGTAACTTCTACCCATGCAATTTTACGAGTTGTCATATTGCTATTAGAGAATGTGTCTCCAAGGTACAATTCTTTAGACACGTCACACAATGAATACAAGAAAGAAAATTGTTCTATATTCTGATTTGTCTAACAAAAAATTAGTCTATTATAATTATAATGTAATCTCTACAATAACATTCTAAGTTTTTCTAATCAAGGAAATTAACATTTTGGAAGTAAACGTGTTGATTTATTTTCACTAATTTGATGATAATTAAAATCATTAATGCATGTTAGGTGGGTACGTTTACAATGATGATGAGGATATACTCATAAATCATAATAGCATGTGCTTGTCTATATTCCTCTTGGTGAAGCATTTATATACTAGCTTGCAAAATCATTTAGGGGATGGTTGGTATGGAGGAATGATTCAGCAATGGAATGGTCATTCCTGTTTCTATGGCTAATATAAAATAATGATTAGTAATGACCAGTACTGCAGAAATCAGTAATTCAATGAGTATAAGATTAATCATTACTTCCACTACCATTGTTATTAGCTATTCCCAATTATCGGGAATAAAATTTATTTTGATTTTTGAAAAAATAATTGTTATTTATTTTCTATAAATAACTTATTAAACAATCTTTTGAAAATTTTGTGTGGGTTAGGTCGAGTCGGGCTGAACGGGCCGATCTTAGTTTATTGGGTTAAATGAAGAAAATCGACCAATATAACTTTTAAGTAACTTTTTTGCACAACTAGCGAATAATGGTAGTAATAAAAATTATTTTTCATGACTAATGGCATTCGGTTCAAATAGAATTTTAACTTGCCAAACTTCGAATAGTTCGCGAACTTATATACGAACTATTTTACAAGCTTGTCAAATTAATATAAAATATATATTATAGCAAATAATTTTAATAAAAAAACTTCTTAATGAGCACAAACTCGAATATTTGACGAACTCGAGTCGAATTCGAGTTCAAATTCATCATTAAATCGAATAACAAATGTACTAAATTGATCTCGATTTTTATTTATTAAACCGAATTCAAATTTTATTTTTAGAATTTAGACAAATTTGATCATTTTATTATAATAGTGCAATTTAATTATAAAATTATTATTTTTCATTCATTCGTAATATCAACCATAGGAATGAAATGAATTAGTTCATTCTTTTCTCATCTTCATTTCATTTCCACTAAATATCATTCTTATATATCAACCATCCCCTTAATACACTCATGTACGTATATATTCATAATGATGAAACACAAGCTCATGATGTTATTAGGTTGTCAAAAATTGAATGACATTTCTGAAAGTGTATCTCAACCGTTGTAGGTGTATTGTAACAACAAGTCTGATAACAGTTTCCACTTAACAGATCTAGTAATATCTCTACTAGATTATGTTTGTGTTATAAAAACAATTAGAGAGACAATAAACACACAAAGAGCATACGCTATGTATTTTTGCGTGGGTTAAGATTTACCCACGTGAGTCTCACGACTAAAAATATTTTATTAAAAGAACGAAAACAAAGTAGCAATAGATAGTAGACGAATTCTAACTATCTTATCAACTACTTTAGGAAAATACAATCTCAAGTGTATAATTTACAAATGAGATTGAAAGAATTAAGAGAGTAAATGATTCTACAAAGGTTGATTAATCTCTCTAATATCTGCGCCGCTTCAATTCTGAAAAACTCTCTTATTTATAATCTCCAGCTTCTTAAATTTATCAACTGATGAGTGGAGTAGCGTCCAAGTCTTGTCGCTATATTCTCGATAACAGTTTGTTGTTGCGATAATTTCAGCAACAAACTTTGACTTTTCTCTTAAAAATCCGTCCAATGCGATTTCACTAAATCACCAACGTCTTCTCCTTAAATCAAGCTACCAGCTTTTCTTTCTTATACGCACACATACGTAATATAGCACAATTGAAGAAAGCAAAACCTAAAAATATAAACAAGTTCGTTAGCATCATTAAAGAAAGAAATTAACAGAGTTTTCCAACTCTATCAATTTCAAATGCATTTGTTTATTTCAGACGAATTTCATAGTATTATTATAATCTAAGTTGTGTTGAAAATGATGTTTAAGATTGAATAAGTTTGTCTCTATATAGTGATGATGGTGATGTTTAACAAGGAATTGAAGATAGAACATCCAAACACACGTACACTTCCACTCACAGACGTGACACGTCGACCAAATTATTGTATCTCTTTTACTTAGGGCTGTCAAAATTTACCAAAATAACGATATACCGTACATGTCGTACCGAAAAATATCGTAAAATATCGAATATAAGGTATGTCGGAATTTTTGGTAAGGTATCATACCGTACCGAACTTTTCGGTAAGGTAAATGTATAAGTTTTTCAAATACCGAGGTATACCGTCATATACCTGATAACTCTTGAAAAGAGTTATTATTTATCACATTTATTCCCTAGTTTTTGCCTCTTTTGTTGGTGTTTTGTTGCTGTTGCAACCTGTTTTTATCTTTTATTTAGTGTGTTTAGTTTCTATTGTTTTGAAGAGATAACAATGCTTTGTGTGGATGTTTTAGGGTAAAGAAGGGACAAATCCTGAAAAGCAAATTGCTGACTGGATGGCTGCAGCAATCTGTCTGCAGAAGCAAGGTGGTCCCCAACTACAAGACAAAGAAATGAATATGATGACTAGTCAAAGTTTGGAGGGTAGCATGGTCCTTTTGCAAGCTTATTCTGATAACCTAGGAGTGAGAAAAGGAAGGCAACAGCTGCAATTTACAAGGCAGAAAACGTGAGATACATTTGGGAGTAACAAGAAACATTCTGAAAACAGAGAGAAAAAGGGTGGAAGAGCTGGAGCAGAGCTGTGGTTATCTTGGAGCTGAGGAATCTTCTTCACAGCAGCAGCAGCTCGGAGGAAGGATTGAGAAATCTCTTCCACACTCTTGTTCTACCTTTCTCTATCCTTAAATCTGTAATAGGATGGTTATGTTGAGGAGCAACACTACTTTATTTTCTGTTTTTATTTTCAACATGAACTAAGTTGTAGAGACTTGGGTTTGGGATGAGTTTTGCCTAATTTTATGAGAATCTAGCTCTGATTTCTGATGCTCTGTAGTTCTTTTCATTTAATAGCTCTTGTTCTATCTTTGTTTTATGTTTGACCAGCATATTATGAGGATTTAGACATTGATAATTCTGGAAAGGTTATTAATGTTGGAAAATGTTAAATGAGCACTAGTTTATTGTATAGGAATATTCATTAATTTGGTGAGGCATTGGTAATTGGTGATAAACTGTTTTATAATTCAATTTAGCTTGGTATAGGAATATATGAGCTTCGTTGATTTATTTAAATGCATATGTGTTGGAAAATTCATGTGCTAAATCTGATAATTACGCCACTGTAACTAATTGCTGAAGAAATGCTGTAGCAAAATGTGCGCAATTGTGAACAGGCAGAACGAAATCCAAACCCAAGTCCGTTTTGAATCTGTTGGTTATCTGATTATTTTCCTTTGCTTTGGTTCCTGATCTTGTTAATTTTCAGTTGCTTTATTTTTAGGCTTTAATTCTGATCCTTGGTCTTGTTTATTTCTGTTTGCTTTGTTGGAATCTAGCGTAGAAAAATCCAAATTATTGATTTAAATTCTTGTCGTTTTATTTCTTTTTAGTTGAACGTGTGCAAGTACTGATTTACATTCCCTGTGGATACGAATCTGGAATAATTCCTTATATTACTTGTGATTGCGTGCACTTGCGCAATATAAATTGTGTTTGTCATTTTACACAACAATACCGTACTTTAGTATATAAAGAAAAAATTAGTATTTATCATTGCTTTCGTATATATCAATATATATATGTGTAATTATATGTACATATATATATATATATATATTCAATTTTAATTATAATAAAATAGTTTATTTTTAACTAATTTATTATAGTTAATAAATATTAGTGACAAATTACAAAATATGTGAGTTTATTCATAATTGAAAAGATTGAACAAAACATAATTACTAAATAGTCATGATTTAATTATACTAAATTATTTTTTAATACTAGCTTATCAATCTAAATAATTATATATCTAATTACAATAAAATAAAGATAATTATAATATAAAAGTGTACTTTAAAAATATAAGTGTTTTGTATGATCATATGACTATGTCTACTTGATTTTAAATATAATATAAGTTGTAATATATAATTAATAAAAATATACTTAATGTGTTACTCCTATAATATATCATACATATATGACCAAATTAGTAAGTTTATAATTTATATATTTAAATCTAGTACTTGTATAACAACAAAATAGTATAATGAGTTAATCTCTTATTAATTAATTATTTGATATTAGTGGTTAATCTCGAAAATTATGTTATTTGTAAAAATAATATTTAATATATTTTAAAAAATATTGGATGATATTTAAGGTGTCGTTCATTATGTTTATCTATGCGCGTATTTTAAATAAATAAATTTTTATATCGTGAAAGAAAGGTATACCGAAGTAAGGTAAGATATACCGAAAATAAGGTAAGGTATAAGTATGTAAAAATGTCATACCGAAAGTAAAGTATACCGAAAACTATGGTAAGGTAACGGTATGAGATTTTTCATACCGAAAGTAAAGTATACCGAAAACTATGGTAAGATAACGATATGAGATTTTCCATACCGAAGGTAAAGAAAGATAAGGTATAAAGTATGACGATTTTAGTAAGGTATACCGTATCGTGAAACCCCTGGTCTTACTCATATTTGTTTGTGAGAATAATTGTGTCCTTAAATATATTTTTTGAACATTAATATCACTACCATTATGCTAACAAACGCATGTTGTCTTTGACTTTTTCTTATTGTGATTGTACTGGAAGACTTTCCATATGACTTTTATCTTTTTTGTTCTTATCCTCAAAAACTATGTGATGAAAAGGAAAAGTGTTTGAAATCTTTTTGTTTTTTTATTGTCATTGTTAGATGGACTATTTTTTGAAAATTTTGATTAAGATCAAACATTCCTACACAAATTTTCATAATTATGTTCCACTTATAAACTACGTCTTGGGTGCTTTTGTAAGGTTTTAATACTTTATTTAAATTAAAGGGAGTGTATTCAGTTAAAATTTTATTGGATTTTTGTGGACTTTAAAAAGTTTATGAAATTAGAAAATTCATAAATTTCGTATAGAGTTTCACAGAGTTTTTATTGATTTATATAAATTTTCATAAATTTGATAGGATCGTAGAATACATTTTTTGTATATACTTTCATAGAATACGGGGCTAGGGATGACAATGGGTCGGGTTGGACCGTACTTCTCTATGCCCAGTCCTGACATGCAGTTTTGTAGATGGACCCAAGCCCGACCCATGGCCTAACCGAACTTGTAATTCAAGGTCAAGTCGCTCATGTGGATTGGACGAACATCCATGTTTTATTTTTTACTTTATTATTATTTTTAACATATTTAAAAATATATATATAATTAATTTATTTTAAAATATATTTATATATTTTAATATTCATTAATATGTCTATTAATTTTATATTTATTATACATTAATAACAATGATTATATTTATATTATTTTACTCATATATTTTATTTAATATGTCTATTAATTTATTTTTATTATACATTAAAAATTATAATTATATTTATATTATTTTAAATTTATGATTTAATATAAGATATTTAAATATTTGGGTCGGACTTGGATATGTCGGGCCCCATAACGTCATTGGCTCGGGCTTGGACAAATTTGAGTCAGACCGTGTAAGATTATCATTCCTAATAGAGGCACGAAATAGGAGAAAGAATGTTGGATTTTGGGATGACAATATGTCGGGCAAGGCCGGACTTTCATATGCCTAGATCCGGCCCGCGGTTATATGTACAGGTCAATGGCCCAGTCGGGCCTGAAAATTAGTCCCAAGCCCAAACCCATATGAATTGGGTGGACTCGGGCCAAGCCCATGAGTTTTTTAATTAATTTTTTAAAATATTTTTTTATTTTTAATACAAAAAAATATATAATTATTTTATAATTGTATTTTATATATTTTAACATTTATTATATTTTTAAATGTAAATAAATATTAAATCCAAATTTATTTAGTTGTATATGTTATTTAATATATATTAATTTATATTTATTATATATTAATTATAATAATAATATTTATACTATATTAATTAATAATTTATATATTAATTATATTAATGTCAGGTTTGGCTTAGGTCGGGCGGGGCTAAAATTGTTATCTCTAGTCGTGTTTGTAAAATTTTTTGAGAGAATCCGTTGAAATTTCTGGTTATTAGTAGAGATTTTGTATAGTACAATTTATATATATTTTTGAAAGAGAATTCATGAAAATTTAAAAACTATTAAAGTTCATATACTGTTAAATACCTAAAGATTTTAAAAGACTTTTTAAAATTTGTATTGAATACCTCGTGATTTTGAATGACTTTTTAAAATTTGAATTGAATACCCCAAATTTTAAAAGTCTATAAAACTCTCACAAAATCCATAACCAATACACCCCCTAAGTTTTCAAAAATGAAAAGCGTTGATAGTTCCATTTTGAATCGAAATCAAGGTGAATGGCGGTTCGGTACTGGTTTAGTGGAATCAAAACTAGGGCTGTCAAAATTTACCGAAAAAACGGTATACTGTACTTACCGTACCAAAAAATACAGTAAAATACCGAATATAAGGTATACCAAAATTTTTGGTAAGGTATCATACCGTACCGAACTTTTAGGTAAGGTAAAGGTATAATTTTTTCAAATACCGAAGTATACCGTCATATACCGTACCGCGGTATATACCGAAAAAATTGGTATATACCGTTATTTTGGTATATATCGATATATATATATACACATATATTTATAATATTACATGTACATATATATTCGATTTGAATTATAAGAAAATTATTTATTCATAAATTATGAATTATAATTAATAAATATGAATGACAAACTACAAAAACATGTGAATTTATTGATAATTAAAAAGATTGAACAATAACTTATATACTATTTATTATCTTAAATAATAACGATAAACTAATATGTATATATATATATTGTTACATAACTAAATAATTATGATATAATTAGACGATCTATTAGTTACTAAATATAATATAAGTTGTAATATATAATTAATGAAAATATATTATTATTTTTATAATATATCATACATAAATGATCAAATTAATTATAATTATATGCCTAAATCTAGTTAATTAGTTATATGAAAATACAATAATATAGTTAGTTAATATATTGTAATTAATTATATGATATTAGTGGTTTATCTTATAAATTATGTTATTAAAAAATAATACTTTATGTTTTTTATATGTTAGACCTTGTTTAAGGTGATTTTCATTATAAATAAATTCTGGTATATCGCAAAAAAAAAGGTATATCGAATTAAGGTAAGATATACCGAAAGTAAATAAGTTTTGGTATACCGTGTAAGAAAGGTATACCGAAGTAAGGTAAGGTATATCGAAAATAAGGTAAGGTATATGTATGTAAAAATGTCATACCGAAAGTAAGGTATACCGAACTAAGGTATACCGAAAAGTATGGTAAGATAACGGTATGAAATTTTTCATACCGAAGGTAAAGGTAAGGTATAAGGTATGACAATTTTAGTAAGGTACACCGTACCGCGACACCCCTAATCAAAACTACGAAAAACCGCATCTTTCGGTTACTTAACCAAAACCACATATTTTTTTAATTAGATTTTTTAAAATATTTTTTCTTCAAAGATATTTCTATCTTTAAAATATTTTTAAATATCACATACATTATCTAGCCCACACATATTTATAAAATTTTAAAATTATGTTTTTCTGATTGAATTTATAATTTTAAGTGAAAAATAAGATTCTTTAATCACAATATTTCCTTTTAATGCCATTGTAAACAAACTTGTCCCCATAAATAATCGTATGTGTTCAAATAGAAAAGGATGAAAATTTGATTCGCAAACAAAAATAATTAGAATCAAAATATAACTGAGCCAAAATTAGCAATTACGATTCGGAATCGGAACTGAAATAGGGGGGTTTTCAATTTGGATTCCAAATTCATAGAAACGAAAAAAAAGTCTAGCATGGAAACGGGAAACAAACCGAATCACGTGACCTAATGAACTCTACAATTCGTATTAAAATCTAATTTCGTGTATTATGTTGCCATATTTTTTTCTTGTGTATATGGACTAGGAAACAGTGCGGTTTATTCAATTTAGATGATAAAACATATGTTGCACATGGATCCAGCATAATAAGTTTGCAAAATGATGTGATTACTTGTAGTTCCGGAACAAGTTGGAATAAACAAAAATATTTTCGGGTGTCGTTTACTTTGAGTGATTACTTGGATTGATAAAATATGTGATTGATTATTTGAAGTATATAATTATAAAATTAGTTCAAAATCAAGTAATCCATTATTTATTTATCAAAGTAAATATTATATTAGTTTGGAGTAAATCTAGCTAAGTCCTATTTGATTCCAAGTTAATTGGGCCTCCTCGTATCTTACTTTGGGCCTTTCATTTTATTAGCCTCGTTATCTTTTCACTTTTGCTCTTTCTATATTCTTTCACCAACTAAACTATTTTCATGTTGTACCATATTATTTATTTATATACACATTACATTCGTTCCATTTATTTAGTTGGTAAAGCATATTTATTATATATATGGACTATGAGGTATTGATTTGAAATGTTAGAGACTACAAATTTTCCCTATTTAAGTCCGTATATTGTACCCCAAAAAGTTTATGTGAGTGCGGTTTGCTTCAGACAAAAATGACATGCGCTATCGATATTGATGAGAAATTAAAGAAATTGATTAGTTTACTCATACTAACATAATGTATCATTTTCAGATAATCTCTCAATAGAAACTCCAATGCAAGCGTGTTTGATTTTGAACTATACTATGATGGTGACCTATTGAAAAATATCTCCTAAAACATATAAAATTTACATTATATTAAATAAATAAATATTAAAATTTGGTAATCGAATACAAAGTCGGACACATGTGAGACATTGAATCAAATTTGAAGAATATATATGATGAACTTAGATTTGATTATAAAACGAATGTTAAATATTCTCATAACACATGCATGCAAAAGAGAGAGCACACTCACAATATGCTTGAATACCATTGTATTGAAGATTAGCTTCAGTAGATTACAAGATTGTAACGTGTTAAAATTGACTTGTTTTTATTTTTAGATCCTCCTAATAAAGTTAATTTATTTTTATAAATAATAAAAATAATTATTTTTAAAGTTGATTTAGTTTTGAGTTATAATTGCGGCATATATCACTCAAATCGAGAACAAGAAGAAATCCTACCGAGGGTGCCCTCAATCATAAACTAGTTTTTTCAATTTTTGAGATGTCACATAACCTTTTGAAAGTAGATCAATTTTTCTCTCTCGTATCTCCAATCATAAACTAGTTTCTAAAAGTAAGAAATAAAGAAAAAAAAAAATGAAAAAAGTGTGCATAAAATACATAAAACTAGAAATAAATGAGAAAAAGTAAGTAATTGTACAAGGAGGATCCACCAAAAACTAGTTTCAAACTAGAAACTAGTTTCTTGATTTTTGATTGGAAACTAGGTTTTAATTTCAACAATGGTAGTTTTTTGTTGGTTTCTTTTTTAAAAACTACTATTGTGGTCACCCTGAGTTAGGTGCACATTTAGATTACTTAAAACGAATTATTAGAGGGTAAAAATTAAAAATTCCCACTTTTTAAAAGTTGGATGTAGAAAATATCCACAATCTAATATGTAGAAAATACACACTTTTTAAATATAATCATTTTTCTCTAACTACATTGTTAGTTTTGCACCATTAATATATGTTTAATCATATAATCATTAATACTTATTATATATAATGAATACACCAATAATTTATAGACGTATTATGTGAATATATTAATTTAAATTTAAATATGTACAAACCGTTGACAAAACTTGATATTATTTAAACCGCTCGTAAAAACATAATAGAAAGCATCCACAGTTGGTGATATGCATTTTGATAAAATTTTATCAACGATTTGTATACATATTAAACTCCAGTGCTATTTGCATTTTAATAAGAATTTGTCATCAATTTTTATACATATTTTATAAATATATTTACTTAATTTTAAATATTTAGTTTAGTATTAAAAATATATATGTTTGGTTATTAAAATGTAATAAAAGAAAGTTTTTTAATTAATTATATAAATATTTAATGTGTAATTTAAGTAGTTTTTATATAAAGTGGATATTTTTAAGATGGTAGTATTTTTAACATGTCTTTTTGTGGGTGAGTATTTTTACTTAATAACACATTATTAAATTTGTTTTAATTTTAAATACAAAATTATATTTTAAAGTGTGTATTTGCAATTAAGAAATTTGATTAGTATTGAGCAGAGTAATATATCTAGGGCTGTAGGGCAGAGACGATTTCCCCTCATTCCAACACACACTCACACACCACACGCTCTGAAAGTTTCTACTAATACAAAAATCAATTTTCCAATTCCACCAGACTGAATAAATTCAATCATAATTTACATCATTATGCCCCCAACCATGGCGACTGAAAATTCCACTAACATTTCGCCAGCTGAAGAGCTCAAACTCCAAGCTAATGAAGCCTTCAAAGGTACTACTCTACTGCCCACGACTATAGCAGTTTTTCGACTGCTTTTCCGTATACTATCTGTTTGTATTCGTTCTTCATCTTTATTTTTGTTAGTAAATGAATTGATTACTTCGTTTGCAGCCCACAAATACTCTCAAGCAATTGATTTGTACACGCAAGCGATAGAGGTTAATAATGATAATCCGGTTTACTGGGCTAACCGCGCGTTTGCGCACACTAAATTGGAGGAGTATGGGAGTGCTATACAGGATGCTACATCAGCTATTGAAATCGATCCAAAATATTCCAAGGCAAGTATTTTGGGTTTTGCTTTCTATAGGGGAAAGTTTAATATGTTCTTGTTTAGTTAAGGGATTGGCGAAGGGGTGGAATAATGTGTCTTATTGGAATTGTTATTCTTCTTTTTCAATGCAGGGATATTATAGGCGAGGTGCGACCTATCTGGCAATGGGAAAATTTAAGGAAGCACTTAAGGACTTTCAACAAGTGGGTCCTCTTTAAGTGTCGTGTTTGATTTTCCTCGTGTTTGCTGAAATTGTGTAAATTTGGTGCAAATTTTCATGGGCTTTGTTGCAAGATTTATTAGGCTTGGAGTTTTTTGTGGGGTTTATATGAATTGCACGTGAGAAATTGAGTATAGGGAACTTTATATAATCAGAAAATATTTAAATGGCTTATATAATACGGGGTGAATGTGTGATAACAAAACTACAAAGTAAGCTGCGAATACATGACTTGATATTTGGCATGCCAAAATATTGTATACTTTTGTGATCAAAATCATCTGATGATTTTAGTAGCTGTTTGTTTTCCTTTTATAAAGATGCAAATGGCGAAAGCTGATGGAATTAACAAGAAAAATATACCAAATTCATCTAAGATCTAACGTTCGTCACTGTAAGACAGTAAGAGAAAGTGATGTCAGATTAACTGTGTTGTCTTCATAGGAAATTTGCATATCACTCAGTTGTTTCCATTTGATGGTGATGGATAGTCTACACTCTTATGCATATCATCGAACATAAAAAGAAGCAACATATCTTCTTTTATGTGTGCCCTATTGCACAAACATGTTAGACTAATTAATTTTCGTGCTTATATTATAGCAGTCACAACAGTGAGATGCTAATGTAAGGAAAAAATCACAATAGAAGCTCATGGAATTTGAGTCATTGTTTATTTGATTTTTGTCTCCATTTTTGTCTCTTTCAGGAAGTATTGCGACTAATTTTTGCATTTTGATTATGTCTTCTTTTGAGCTAAAAAAACTAACATTATATGTATCTATGAATATCTTAATTAGTTAAAAAAACTTTGCCCGAATGATCCTGATGCTACCAAGAAATTGAAGGAGTGTGAGAAGGCTGTGATGAAGATAAAATTTGAAGAAGCTATTTCTGTACCTGAATCAGAAAGACGTTCAGTAGCTGACTCTATTGACTATCACACAATAGGTGTGTTCTTGTTGATTTATGTGATTCTTGTAATGTTTGCTGCTGATTTCATACACAAAGTAATTTATGCAAATTTAGCTCTTAGCAAGCATATTCATTTTTATTTGTTCAGCTCTCATAATATTGTCAGTGATGAAACATTTTTTTGGGTCAATTCTGCCCTTTGCACTAATTAGATCTTTCTTTGAATACAGTATGGGGATGGGTGAGTAGTTTCATCTATTCTAACTCTGTTTATGATCATTTGAAATGTTCTCCACATGCAATTTATGCCGTGGCCATCTTTGGAGTTTTTCTGTTTTAGACTTGGCCCTTTATCCTCCATACAAACATTCTATCTCTATATGAAATATATCAAGAAATATTAGGAATTTTGATCTATAATACAACAGTATATTTGATTCCTTTTGTCTGAAAATGTTTTCTCTTACACATTTCATGTATCATGGATATACTATGGGAGGGGTATATGTTAGACAATAGAGTTATACGAGGTGGACTAGTGGTTCGAAGACAGTCTTGTTTAATAACTAGGAGAAAAGCATTGAATTTGCACATTTCATGTTGACAAGTATGTAAAATTGTAAATTGAGTAACTTTAATACTTACTAGTACATTACCTATTTTACCATTATAGGGACTAGACCAGGATCATCTTATGTTTCCCTGAAAGTTGCTGCTGTAGCAGCGGCAGTAGCACTACTGGCAGTATATGTTGGGACTAAAGCAGCCATAGCAGTGGCAACAACAGCTATGGCAATTGTATGGGTGGTCTGGGGAACATGTTTGCAACGTTGCTGCAAACTCAGTGTCTTTACCAAGGATCGAACACTTGACTTAGGTTAGACCTTTTAAGAGAAAACGAAGCATTAAGAATAAATCAAAGAAATTACATTGTTGTAAAACTTTAGTCTTCACGTAATTACATCTTGGAGAATAATACCTGGCGTAAATGAGTGTATATGGGGAGGGAGATTTTTTACAAGATTATCTGTGTTAACTGATGATGGATTAGGTCCAATAGGAGCTGGTGATAAGTTTCGAAATTTTTATTTGTCTCTGTGGAACAATGAAGTATTGAAACAATATGCTAATGGTTGTATTTTATTTTCCTTTTCCTGGCCATTATTCATAATTTTCTGAGTACTTTTGGGGAGAGATTTAAAATTCTTTCATATTGCCTTGGTTTCTCAACTGTAGTTTATGCCATTATCGGCTAACTGTTTCAGACTGCTACTGACTTCTTAATTTTAGAGCTATTAGAATGAACAACTCCTCACAACAGTCCTTTTATTTTGTCCATTATCAAGTACCCATACGAATCTATGTTAGCCTTTTGCAGGCGGCTAGATTTTGGTAAAGAAAAACTATGTTCATCTGAACTGGTAATCTATTTTGACAGAACCTCTTCAATTGGGAGCATTTTTCTTCTTAGTGTGCTTCTACTTTGACCAATCTTCCAGCCTTCTTCAACTTAATAATGATAATTAATTATCTGAAGAATGGAAGTCCTCAGACGTTATGATAACTGATGTATTTTTACTGCTAACCTCCTTTGCTTCTAAACATATCAAGTGGTAGTTTTACCAAGCTTTTTACTGGAATCCTGTAGTTGGAGAAAATGCATCAAGTTGTTAAGTCTTACTAACAGTGTCGAATGGGATTATAAGTTCAAAACCCTGTTTGGGTTATAAATCAATTCTATGATTTCTTAACTCAACTTATTTATATTGAGAAGCTAAAAGGAGAAGAAAAACATTGGTGTGCAAATGAAAATGACTTGGATTATCTTGGTATTCAGTAAGGACAACTTTGGTGGTCCTGTTTTACATTCCATGCAGGGTATTTAAGGTCATGATCACTAGGATCTGGGTATATAGTTCAAGTTGAGGTTTTGTGATGAAATGGATTGTATACAGTACATTGAAAATTTGGTTTGGATGTCAATAGGAAGTTCTAGAAGTCCTTATACAAGACTAGAATCTAGATAGCTGAAATGTGGAGAAATTAGTAAAAGAGACCACAAAGATTAGGCCTGAGAATAAAACCTCATTCCCAAGGCTTAAATTTCTAGTCTTCAACTATCAGCTCTTGCTGTGGCTGTGATATGCTAATAGTAATACCTATATCTGGCTAATCAGAATTTTAATTATCAATAATAGTAATAACAGGTTACATTAATTGCTTGCTTGTTTGGTGCTCATATTGACTTTCTTTTACACAATTAAAAAGGATACAATAAACCTTCAGTTCCCAAACTTCTTAAGGATTAAGGAACAATAAACCCAGCCAAAGTCATTATGTTTCTGTGTGTATTTCAACAGAGGTTGAGCCACAATATTCTGGAGCAAGAATAGAGGGGGATGTTGTTACGTTAGATTTTGTCAAGAAAATGATGGATGACTTCAAGAATCAGAAATTCCTACACAAAAGGTTTACTGCTCTTATGCTCTAGCATGATAAATTATGTATTTGTTTAATAACTTGTTCTTAGGCTTATACCTCGAGTGAGCCCTGCGCTTCTCAGACTAGAGTCTAGACTATTTTTGCTTTACCAATATTGCTTATATGTTTTCAACCGGATTATTTGAACCTGAGCATGGAATTATTTATTTCTTTTTTATTTTTATTTGTCACAGATATGCATGCCAGATTGTACTGCAAATCAGAGATTTGTTGCGAGAATTGCCATCTCTCGTTGATATTCATGTTCCTGATGGCAAACATTTCACTGTATGTGGTGATGTACATGGCCAGGTAAATTTGCAATACTTCTTTATTCAGTCTTCTAAATTTGCTGTCCATTTGGTTAATTATCATATTCAATAAACTCATTATTAAGTGCAATATGCTAAATCTACACTGACACTAGTGTAGTGTAGTGAGTCATTTACTCGGGTTTCCATTTTAATTTATATGGTGCAACTGAGAGTTGCTTGAATCTTTATTCAGTACTGCATTTTAAGAATCTTGCATCTATAAACTTCAATGAAGGAAATCTTAAGGTTAATTTGTTCTTCTCACCCGTTTATTTGACACTTGAGTGTTAGATTCTTAGGTTCTTCCTTGGTTTGGGTTTAAGGCGATCGACAAACATTTTTTACTATTGTTATCATTCTTTGATTTAAATGATGACACAAGATGCTTCTGTTGTAGTTTTATTCTTTGTGTAGCCTCCCAAAACTAATTTATGTTCACAACTCAATTGTGTTTGCAGTTCTATGATTTGATAAATATATTTGAGCTCAATGGACTTCCTTCAGAAGACAATCCATATCTGTTCAATGGAGACTTTGTAGATAGGGGCTCATTTTCTGTAGAGGTTATACTCACGCTATTTGCCTTAAAGTGCATGTGCCCATCAGGTGATGGTGATCCGCTATCTTCACTTTTAATTTGCACTCTTAAATTCTTAATCATTGACCCATATCGAAATTATACTGTTGATTTAAGTACAGGAGAATCCCCTTTTCTTTTTAGGTTGATTTGTTGGTTATATATGCGTAATTATTACACTAACCTTAATTGGCTATGTTGATCAACTAGACCTGAGTAGTTCTAAATCTAGAGGCAGCATGAAAAGGAGCCTAAAATTGCAAAATCTACAATACATTATTGTGTATCACCTTCTTAGGGATTTGAACTATAAGAATGCTTGAAATCACACAGGTTCTTGAATTACATCTTATCTTGTAGATTTTATTTATCTTGATTTTTCTTTTCAGTTCAGCCATAAACATTCTGTCC
Source organism: Leonotis leonurus (assembly GCA_026898415.1). NCBI lineage: Eukaryota > Viridiplantae > Streptophyta > Magnoliopsida > Lamiales > Lamiaceae > Leonotis > Leonotis leonurus. The sequence continues at coordinate 1,884,890 of JAPKLX010000032.1, forward strand.
CTTACAGCATTTCAGCGTGTAGGGTTCTGACGTATCTGTCTTTTCTATTTCAGCTATATACCTTTCTCGTGGGAACCATGAAAGCAAGAGCATGAATAAGATTTATGGTTTTGAGGGTGAAGTGAGATCCAAATTAAATGATACATTCGTGGAACTATTTGCAGAAGTGTTCTGCTGCATACCTTTGGCTCATGTCATAAATAAAAAAGTCTTTGTTGTCCATGGAGGTCTCTTCAGTGTTGATGGAGTGGAGTTATCGGACATCAGAGAGATTGACCGTTTTTGTGAGCCTCCTGAGGAGGGTAAGCTTGAGATGCAACACTTCAGTTCCTTATCATATGTTATATTTGTAGTGTGCTGCATGGCCTTTTAAAGTGGTTGATGAAATCAATGGGAAATTTTCCTGCAAGATAACTATGTCTTCATTTTTGTACACTTTAAACAATTCTGTGTCATGTGTGAAATTTTCCATGCTTGACTGCATGAGATTGGTAGAACTCCATGTCTGATTTTGAACCTTCCCTAGAATTTGTTATGAACTCAGATGCTGTCAAGGGCTTCCAAACATGTTACTGTAACACTAGTCTGAGATCTGTATTACCCTATTGTATTATGAATTAGGAGTTTTGGTTACTAGAACCTTAACCAGGTTGTTACTGTTCTTTTTTTGGGAGATGTCTGGTAAAAGCCACGATACTCCACACCTAACTCAAAATGGATTAGAAATTTTTGATCAATGAAGGTACTTTAACAAAGTAGACTATGTTGACAGAAGAAATTCTACTTCATCCAGAGGTGATTGAAGTTTCTTTGAAGATTGGAGCTAGAGTGACATTATGTACCAATTTTCTGCTTCGCTTATATTATAAACGTGCCTTTTCCCCTCAAAATGAGTCTGCCTCATCACATTGTTTGAAAAGAGTTCATAAGAGCATATTTACTGGGAGAAAAAGGTAGAAGGAGAGTGTGGTTTCTTCCAGCAGGCATCTTAGATCCTTTACGAAAAGTTCTTCTCCTTGTATCATCTGTGTTCTTTGACATCTAATACTGTTCCTTTTCTGGATCATAAAATCATCATTAAATGCATTTTTATTGAGATTCTTTAGTCTATTGACTTGAGTCTTGACATTTTCATATCATACTTTCTGTACTTAAATTCTGTTGCTATAATTTTTCTACATGAGATTTGGTCTTGCAAAAGGTTACCATGCTGTTAGCTTGATAATTCACTAGCTTAATTCTAAAACAAGCAGCTTATTTGCAGCATTTTATTCTCCTGATCAGCAAGCGTGAGTTATTTAGGTGATTTTGATGCCTGGTTTGTCATTGTATCTAGGGTTGATGTGTGAATTGCTGTGGAGTGATCCACAACCTCAGCCTGGGAGGGGACCAAGCAAGCGTGGCGTGGGTCTTTCATTTGGTGCAGATGTAACAAAAAGATTTTTGCAGCACAACAACCTAGGTGATTCCTTGTGTCTTTCACGCGAGCAATCTTCTATTGATTCACACTGCCTATTGTACTATTCCCCCAAAGAAAAATGTTAAACTTTTATTTGACGTTATTTTACAGATTTAGTAGTGCGTTCCCATGAGGTTAAGGATGAGGGTTACGAGATTGAACATGAGGGTAAACTTATTACTGTGTTCTCTGCCCCAAATTACTGTGATCAGGTAATGTATTCTTAATCCATCTTATATTCTTATTCTTATAGCCTGGTTTGAGTCTATTTTTTCCCATTGAATGTTTTACTATTGGAGCTTGAGAATTGATTCTGGTCGACTTTTTTGGTGTCTGTGTGTGTGTGCATTTGCGTCATATCTGTTTGCTTTGAAGTTTTCTGTTACTTGTCTATGTAGGAGTGACATTCCCTTAAATTTGTGAATTTAGTGCAAAACTTCTAGTTAGCGGATCATGGAAAATAGTGGAAAAGTGCAATTCTGTTGAGTGGATAATTTAGATTGTCATGAGATGCTTTCCTCTGTGTCTTACATTCCCTTGCTAGGCTACAATATTTTCACTCGCCAAATACAATAATCTTATACTAATTTGTTTGAAATTAATGATAGCTTGACCTGCAGCTGATTTTTATTTTTCTTGCTACAGATGGGAAACAAAGGTGCATTTATTCGTTTCGAAGCACCAGATATGAAGCCCAATATTGTGACATTCACGGCAGTGGTTAGTAGCTTCTCTCCTTCCCATGTTCCCTGTGGATCAAAATTTTCCAGAAATGAATTATGAAACTGGTTCTTTCTAATGTTCATTTACTACATTTGCTAGAAGTGAACTCCGATGTGCAAACAAACCAAAAAAGATCACTTGTTTTTTCTAAGCACCATTAATTGCATCTTTAATATATTAGTCAACAGTCATATAGTGTATATATATATATATATTTTAGTTTTGACTTCTTTTTCTATATTTTTTTAATTGCAGCCGCACCCAGACGTCAAACCGATGGCATATGCAAATAACTTCCTACGGATGTTTTCATAATCCTTGAGCTCTTCTCATTTACCTTTCTTTTTAGTGCAAGAAACTCTTCTTGCTTCTCAAAGTACAGAATTTAGAAGGGCTCAAGACTTGGTTTAAGCGATCAGAGGATAACATGTGCACACTTGAAAATTTGCTATTTTGGCCTGAAAATGTAGGCTGAATTGCCAAAAGGTGGCAGCTAGGTGTACCGTGTGCATCATGATCCTTATCTATCTGTATTCACATTAATTTTGTATGATTAATATGATTTTCGGTTTCTTTAACCAATCTGACTATGTATGAATTGGGAGTCTGCAACACTTTCTCCTTACATTTAAAGATTCATAGAAAATGATAAATTTAGGATGTATGAAATTCATACTTAATCTCATGGTTGAATCCGTACACTAAAATGATTGTTGAAGTCACTGACATTATTGTGTTAGGTGAATTTTGGGACATTTGGTCTACCACTAGGTCTTGAAAATTAGGTTAGAAAGTTATGGAGTAGAGTAAATCTTGAGATAAAACTCCAAAATGGTAGAAAGAAACATAATAAGCCCTTACCTCCTTTCACTTCCTTGGTGTTTTTTCACTTCAAATTCATTCATACATGTTATATTTTGTTTAATGTTGCCATTCTCATTTCTCATCATCAACTCTGATAAAAGAAAATGTAACATGTCCTATTTACCCCCCAGCCTTTATCTCCCTCTTCCTCATAATGCTTAAGAAACTTTACTTGGCCCTACCTTTAGCTTCAATTCTCACTCCAGCTCATGACCCACCACCCATCTTTTCAATCAAATCTTGGCTCTAGACTCCATTTACTCCCTCTCTCTCTCTCTCGTCTCAGTTTGAATCAAATATGATCAAACAACTTTCCTCCCATGTTAAAACAGTTCTCAGTCCATTAGTTCATTAGCAGCAAACTCCCTCCACCATCACCACTCAAGACAAAGAACAAAGAAAATGCTCTCTTCATTCCCATTCCCATTCCCCCTTCAGCTTCTGCTGCTTCTCATCTCTTTCCCCATCTTTTCCACCAATCAACAAACAGGAGACACCACCACCACCACCCCTCTTAGCATGAATCCCCACGAACTCGAAACCTTATACAAGATCATGGAAAGCCTCTCAGCTGAACAGGACTGGAGAGTCTCCTACCCCGACCCATGCCAACCGGGTTCGGGCTGGTTCGGGATCGAGTGCAAGCATTCTGCTGTGGACAACCTCTTCCACGTCAGCCGCCTCGACGTAGGCACCCCTCCCAATCCAGCATGCAAGAATTCTGCTACATTCCCTCAAGAAATCTTCCTCCTCCCAAATCTTGATTCTATCTTCATCTTCCAATGCTTCACTCATGCCCCTACACGAATCGCATTCCCTCCCAACAATCTCCTCACATCCCCTTCTCTTCAACAGCTCAGTTTGAGATCAAATTCTGCACTCTTTGGCACAATCCCACCTCAAATTTCCACTCTTCAATCCCTTCAAATCCTCACTTTGTCACAAAACAAGCTATCGGGGTCAATCCCGGCCGAGATCTTCACCTCCACCTCTCTGTTACACCTTGATTTGAGCTACAACGTGCTCTCAGGAACAATCCCATCAGAAGTAGGCAATCTTGAAAACCTTGTTGGCCTTGATTTCAGCTACAATAAGCTTGTGGGGCCTATCCCTTCAGCCATAGGCGAGCTTCAGGTCCTTCAGAAGCTCGACCTCAGCTCCAATCTACTCACAGGAACCATTCCTGACTCCATTCACCACCTGCAGTCTCTAGTTTTCCTTGCACTAAGCAACAACAGATTGCACGGTGCCTTCCCGAAAGTCCTTACTAATCTGCATAGTTTGCAGTATTTCTTGATGGACAACAATCCCATGTTCGTGCCCCTGCCCGAAGAATTCGGGCAGCTCAAGAAGATGCAAGAACTCAGGCTGTCCAACTCTGGCTACACCGGCACAATCCCTTCTGCATATTCCCAGCTTCTCAATCTCAGCTCCTTGTCATTGCAAAACAACAGATTATCAGGCCAAATCCCAGATGGATTCACTAATCTCTCCCACATTTACCACTTGAATTTGAGCAGGAATTTGCTAGAAGGCGTGGTCCCTTTCAACTCAACTTTCTTGAAAAGGCTTGGGAAGAATTTGGACCTCAGCGGCAATCCTGGGCTGTGCTTGGGACAGTCTGCTGAAGATGGTGTGAATGAGGGTGTAGGCGTTGATGTGTGCGGTAATAACAGAATCAGCACACCAGTGAAGAAATCTGAAGCTGCTGCATTGTTGCACTTCTCAAATGTCTTCATCGCTACTGTTGGTTTCATCATTCTATCACTTCATCACACATTTTATCTGTGTTTCTAAATGTTATCCATACATTTTCGATTAGTGTTGGCGTTTCATTCAGTCCCTTATCTTTAGTTCCAAGGGCAATGAATGCTTGATTTTATAGTATTGTTTGTTGGGGTATTTGGAAACAGGCTTTGTAATTGAGTTGACTGAGGCAGCTAATCCATTTCCACAATTTGAGGTCGCATGGGCCAAAATAATACCACAAAGATGCATTTTTTAATGAGAAAATTGGCCATTTCTCATTAGCATTTCCAAGAGAATGTCTGAAATTCTCATCACCATCCACCAATTTTGCTCTTAGACTCTAAATTCACCTCAGATACTGTTAACTTAGGAATTTTCAGATTACTGTCTGATATGATATCAGCATTTACTTTTTCAACATGATCCCTTAAAGAACACATTAATAATATACTTCCTCCTTCCACACGAAAATGTTTTACATTTGAAATTTTCCTCTTATAACAAGTGGACCTATCACTTTCACTACACACAACTCAATTAAAAACAATACTTTAAGTGAGACTCAAACTCCACTAACTACTCACAACCAATTTAAAACAATATATGAAGTGGGACCCTAACTCCACTAACTACATATCCCTATTAAAATCAAAATACAATATTAAAACCCGTACCGGATCAAACCGTTAACCATTTTCATAGATGGAGGTAGTATAATAAAATGAGATTTTTTTATAAATATAAATTTGAGGTGCAGGCTGCAGTGTGTGATTAAACAAGACCACTGGACACAAGGACACTAACTGGATCCCACACCACACACATACTTGCTGAATTCAAATTTCTATTCAACTTTTGAAAACATTTCCCCCTTCCTCTATGGTACAAAGTTGCATCTTCTGTTGTAGCATTGGCCCATTATTTTCCTTTCATTTCATGTAATACAATCTGCTGCTGCTAACATTTTGGGTTCAGCGGTAATGTGTGATCAGTCATTTTCTTAAATACCTGAGAATTTAAAATTATTGGTTTACATTAACATTAAATTACATGACCGCGTCACACAGAGAACTCGAATCCGAGATTTATTGTCTTGGGTATTAACCTCACTACCACGAGGCCAACGCACGCACGCGAATACCTGAGAATTTATTGTCAAAACTCTTGCCATTTTTAAAACCATTTTCAATAGTTCCAAGAATTTTGATCGCAATGGAAGATCTTTATTTTAGTATTAATGAACAAGAAGCTAGAAAATTTATCACAACAAATGGTTTTGAATCTTTTGATAGTTCCAGCAAAATTTACAGAAGAAAATCCATCATCTTTATAATCTGTTATAAAGAGAAGCTAGTAAAACAAAGTAATTAACTAACTAACTATATGAAAAATAAATTGAACAGATCAAAACATCAAAGCTACCCTATTCATCCACACTCCAAAGTAAAAGATACCTAAGTCTAAACTGTAAAAACACATGTAGCTGTCCCAACAAAAGACATGAATAAGATTGAAACAACAGCAAAGACCTAAACACTATTTGCTTTCTTGTTTCTCGAGACCATTTTATTTATTTTGCTCAACATTAACTAGTTATTTTTGCATTCAAGAGTTTAATTTGATTCTTTCTTCAATAATGTGGGTCTTGAGACGAGTATACTGAGTGTATGAGGGGAAAACACCAGTTAAATTTCTTTCAGATTAAAGAGGTTTTTCAGTGTGCTCAAATATGAAGGGAGGTAGCTTCAGTAAAGAGTGCAACTTTAGATAACAATCCTTCAATCCACACTTAGTGTTTGACTGATGGACTAAAATATCTTAGGTAGCAGTGCGGAAGTGGTAGTTTAAAAGTTTACTCGTTTATCAGAAAACTTAATGTTATTGTTCACGTTTTCACTTAATCAATATTCAGTAAATGCAATATAGCGTTAATAAATAAGTACTGAAAAATAATAGATAAGACACAGAGAATTGATTTGGACTTAATATATTTTTAAGAGTAAGTTTTTGAATCTCAATAAAAACCTTTATAAATATTTCCATAATACATTGTATACGCCTGCAGCTGCAGTCTACGTCAATTTTCTTAGCATAATTAGCATCTGATTTTGACATCACATAGTTATAGTTACACTGTTTATATCGTTTAAAATTCTCCCAAGTGGAGTTAAAAATTACACAATAAATTACTCATATATATATATAAGTAATATTTGTATCGTAAATATTAATGGTGTGCTCTAAAGGTTGATAATCGCAATATAATCAGCTAGTTATATGGTTTGCTGTAATAGTTTTGGAGGATTAATTCCGATATGAAAGGTAAGATTTAAGAATTAATTTGATTAGTAACAAATATTCTCGTTCCCAATTGGTCCAAAGAGAACAACAACTAGAAAACAAAAGCTACTAGAGAGTCCCCCTCTTGCTTATAAATCATAGCTAGTCTTGTAATTTTTTATTTTTGAAAATTTTCCAATAAGAGTGCATGAGAGAGCAGTACTGTTCACTGTGTGAAATTTGGTACGAAAGATTAATACTACAATAATAATACTGTAGTGAAGTATATGGTAAATTAATCTGATGAGATGTCTATTCCACAGTGTGATGGCTTTTTGTACCCAAAGTAGAAGAGCTTTAATTTATACCTATGCCTCAATTACGTACATGCAACAATGGAAACTCACCTCTTTTTACCTTTCAAGGCAAAAATATTCCATCAGTTGATGCATGCATGCAACCAAACAGGCTGAGCAGCTGAGCTTCATATATAATATATGATGATTAATGTTTATTATTGTTAAACATGCTTGCTTACCTTATATTATTCTCGTTGAAATAAGAGATGTGATGAATCATGATCACTAATACTATTACTTTGCAATAAATGAATACTCCAATTGGAAAATTGTGAAATTGATATTATAGAGAGAAAAATATAGTTTCATCTTGTTCCTGTTGTACGTATTATTCCATCCGTCCATGAAAAATTATATCATTTTGACGCGAACACACGTTTTAATTATATATTTTGACTTCATGTAAGAGTGTTGTTGTACATACCACTTCATCCGTCCACGAAATATCCTATTATTTTGACACGACACGTGTTTTACTAATATGTTTTGATTTTATGTAAGCATGTGTAATGAGTGGAGTTTGAGACCCATCTAATTTATTATTTTTAAGTGATTGTGTATTGAGTACTAAGTTTATATCTCACTTACTTTCTTATTTTTAATAGAGTGAAGTGTATTGAGTGAGTGAATCTCTTACTATAAATGAAAAATTTAAAATATAAAAATCTATTGTAAATGGATTGTAATCACAAAATGTAAAGAACTTTTATAAACGGGAGATAGATGAGTATTTTCTATGAAAATGGCAACAAGAATAAACTTATATTTTCACATTAATGTATATTACTAGTTTCACATTTAAACACAAACAATTACCCAAATATGATCACACACATTTTGGGGCCCCTTTTAAATTTGATGAAATGTCAATTCCGGTGAGGCTGAGCAATCACTTTTTGTAAGCATTGAAGAAACATACATATAGCTTTATAGGCAAAATGACCAATGAGGGAAATAGCCATGGAAATTGGAAACTCATGAATCATAACCACTTTTAACCCTAGAGCCCAATATATAAAGTCATGTTTTTTTTTGCCCTTTCTCTTTGATAGATATTATTGTTCATTTGTTTGTAGTAATTAAAGCATGCATGCATGCATGGCCGGACCCAATAACACTATAGGGGCTTAGGACCCCACCTATGTATTATTGTTAATTTATAATAAATAATTAATCACGTGAATATTCTAGCAAAAGATGATATTTTTTATATTAAATAAAATGGTCACAACACATATTAATTTGATCCAAATCCTTTAGGGTTCCTCCATCATGTGCCTAAATAAATCCAGTTCATGTGCCTAAAAAGGAAAAACTCAATCTTGACAATAAAATGTGTGCATCAAAGTTCAACACAAAATAAAATAGAAGATATAGATACGGAAAAGTTCCAATAAATAATTTTCTTCTATCCACAGAAAAATATAGCATTCATTCGGTCCACAAAAAAATGTATTGTGATAAAATCATACAAAAAAAATTTAAAAATTAAAATGTATATTTATAGTGGAAAAATGAACCTAAGAAATATTATATATGTACCTACACTCTAAAAAAATTTAAAATGTATATTTATAGTGGAAAAATGAACCTAAGAAATATTATATATGTACCTACACTCTTAGTTTGTAGAAAATCCAAGCGTGTAAGAAGAATAAACATTTTTGGAACAAAGGAAGTAATATTTTATTTCTGGTACATAATCACAATTACTCTTTTATTTTTAAAACTATATACTCCTCATTTACCAAAATGAGTTACTTTTTGATCCAACACGAGTTTTAATAATGTGTTTTGATTTTTAATGAATGTATAATGAGTTGAGTTTGAGTCAAATTTGATACATTGTTTTAAAGTGAACTGTACATGTCAGTGAAGTTTGAATCTATTTAAAATATTATTTTAAATTAAATTGTGTAGTGTTTGGTGAGTCCATTTATTATAATTGAAATTTTTTAAATGTATTTGTTTTATATAGATATCAAATAACAAAACGTAAATTATTTTCGTAAATAAAATATATAATATTAATATTTACTCGTGTGGATTTATTCATGGAATCAAAATGATATATTTTGGTATGGAATTAGATGAGAGGAGAAATAAAAAAGAGTCAAAAGGCAAACATGAAATGAAATGAAAGACAAAAATGGCGCACAGAAGGTCACGTGCGGTGGGGATACGAAACAGACTTTTGCTTGTTTTTGGTACTTTCCACTCTTACAACATCAATTGCTTTCATTTTTCTTTTTTGTACAACTAATTTCAATGTTTTCTCGCTCACTATTAAATTGTCACTCACCTACTTCCACCTCTTTCCTATATATAGTTATTGCAATTTGCTTTTATTCGAATTATTTATTTTATTATTATATCAATGTTTATACGAACGAACCTCATTAATTTGACCTATCTGTGGATATTTTATCCTATTAAGTATTAACACGCAATTTAAATTAATGATCCAAGCACAATTAAGTATTATTATATATTTTAATGATATGTTTTGATTTTAATAAAAATATTTAGTTAGTAAAGTTTGGTTAAAATTTATATATTATTTTAAAATGTAAATTATTTTGGTGGATATAACTATAATAAATATAAATTATTTTGTTGGACGACGAGAGTATATATCCAAGGCTTTAATTTTATCATGGGCCTGAGAATTATTTCAGTTGCCTCATGGAAAAACGGGCCTAAGGCCCATACCAGAAAACTATATTTTGGATGATTTTTATTTGTTGTTAGATCGTGGCCCAGCCCATTTATGTCTCTCTTTCTTTTCCACAGTTATGTTTCGCAAGGCGGTGTTCCAGAAAGCCACCGCTGCTACCTTCTGCATTTACGACAATGAGTTCTAGGCATATTCTAGCCCGACTCCGGAACCTGACCCGCCCCGCTTGTCGCGCTTACCCGAGCTCTGAATCTCACCAAAAGCTTCAAGCTCGGCGGTTCTCAGATGCTTCGCTTTCATCCCCCGCCGCTCCGGCTTCTACTTCACCGGTGGCTAATTTGCATTTTAAAAGCTCTAGGAATGAATCTGAGCTGAGGAAGTTCGCAGCCATTTCCGAGACATGGTTTTACCAAAAAAATTTATATTTTATTTGTTAATTTTGAAGATTTTGATCAATTATATGTGTTGTTTTATCAGTTTTGTTTGGTTACTTTCTGACTTGATGGTAGGTGGGATGCTGAAGGACCGTGTATGCCGTTGCATGTGATGAATCCGACGAGACTTGCGTTTATTAGGTCAACGTTGTGCCGGCATTTTGGGTAATTTTACAATGCTTTTGCAGGTTTAGTTGTTCCTACGTGTAGACTTACTATGCAGATGCACTGGAATTTTTTTGTCCACTTTGAGTCAGTGATGTAATCACTACCAGGGAATATGATGCTTGCATGAATTTTATGGTTAATGATGCTTCATTAGCTGCTCGGGAAATTTTCGGAAAATCTGAATAGAGATGGTTTTCTGTATTCTTGAATTTAATTATTATCTTACGGTCTTATATCATGATTAAAGTGTACCATTGTATTGCTCAAAGTAAAGTGTGTCAACTAGATAATCTTTTGATTTGAGGGTGTCGTATCTGTGTTTTGCCTTCATGTATTGATCTAACATTACTATATAATATGGAGTATGTTGCAACCCCCTTAATTTATCTTCAGTAAAAGATTTAGCTTATTTTCCAAAAGATTCCTTGATATTATAAATCTTTTAAGAATTTTGATTCCCTTTAGTTTATCAACAGTTTTGGAATTAAAACTAACAAAAAGTGGTCAAAGTTTGTATATTAAATAAAAATTTTACATGGCAACAGTTGGTATACTTGGACACTATTTAATGGAGTACTTTTACTTGGTGCTACAGGCTACTGTGGTGTTCAATTTGCTAGCACCAATGCAACTCAGTAAACAATCCCTAACAGTACCAGGATTCAGACTATAATTTCAGAGTGGTCTATTTGCAACAAAAGTAAAATTTGTCTTTTTGAAGTTATTATGATAATGTCTGTCCTTAGTGTGGACATGTTGACTTAGGGTACCACAGTGACACAGTCATGCCTGTTTGGAGTATGATAAGCTTTCAATCTTTCTCGTTTTGCAGTTACAGTATACAGTAAAAGTATTGAATATCTGATAATGAAGTACAGAGTAATTGGACATATATCGTGTATCACTCCTCAAAACTCCTATCTTAAATTCATGAAGTGGGGTATAGAGATCTGTTAAGATACAGAATATAGATCATTGCAAACTAGACTTTTGGTTTGGGAATGTCCTTAGATAGTCCATGGCTGGACGGACCTTTTAATCCGGCATTGCCACATTGGACTTCTACTATATAAAATGTATTCACATAACAACTTTATGCAAATCTTATAGATTGAAAAAAAAAGCTATCGTCATAGTCTTTTAACGTTAATTCGAGGATGTGATATGAATTCCCTTACGAGTACAGAAGTCGTATGTTTCTTTCTGGATCTTTCTATCTTATCTTTCTTTCTATTTCCTCTAGTTGTACAAAGAGTGTGGTTAGTCTCAATAGTAGTGGTTTTCTGGAGCTAATTTAGATGCCTTTATAAGCCATGCTTTGATATGCAGTCCTTTGAAGAGGAATATTTTGTCTTTTCATACAGATAACTTCGTGTCCATTTTATGCTTCAACATTTATTTATTTTTCTATGTAAGTAGTAAAATCATATGGAACAGAAATGTTAAAAGAAATATGTTGCTTATTCTTTATGATGAGAAGTAATAAATTGCTGAAAGAAGCATAGATAAGTAAGTTCCTTTTATTTTTCTTAAAAGGTGAAGCATCGTCCTAGAGGTGCCTATTTTCTAAGTCTTTATAAATGATATTGAGTATTCTCCAAATGCATTTTCTTAATTTCCCTTCATTCTTAATTTAATGCATGCATGCTAGGAAACACATATATTAATTTACATATCTCTTGGATGGCTTATAGAATCTAATTAATGCAAAATGTTTCAGGAAGGATCCAAGGTGTTCGAGGCCATTTGAAGGATTAAAATTTGTAGATGTTGGTTGTGGAGGAGGGATCCTATCTGAGGTACAAATTTTTAGCTATTTTTTTATGTCCCTTAAAGATGGCATTATTCATTGGTACGGAGATCTTACTCTCTGGGTCAATATGAGTTTATTGATTGTTGCTCTGCTACTAGCTATTGTCATTGACTTGATTGTTAATGGAGGTTAACTTGTTAATTCTTACCAAGTATAAGGAATGTTCGCTAGTATCAAGTTTGGACGACCCTTTTTCGTCATTTAATTTTCATTTTAACATATTTCAGCCTTTGGCTCGCATGGGAGCAAGTGTTACGGGAGTTGATGCTGTTGATAAGAATATCAAGATTGCCCAACTTCATGCGGTATATATTAATTGAGAGCATTGTCTCTTGTATGTATGTCTTTGAGAAAATTGAAATGGAGTGAGTGTAAGTTCATTTTTAAAGAAATATATTCACATAGCTGTATCTATGGAATTAAAATTGGAATGATAATAACCTTGAATTTCCAGCTTGTTGATATTATTGACATGTTATCTGTTTGACATTATGGAAAAAATATTACCTTTCATTAATCTGATTCCTTATACTTTAAAAGTGTGGGAGTGTATCTGTATGTGGCATTTATATAACCAAAAAACGAAAAAGAAAAAACTCTTCTATTATTTATGTCAGTGTACTTGTACAAATTTTGCAGGATTTGGATCCAACAACTTCCTCTATTGACTATATTTGTACAACAGCTGGTATACGCCATACTTATATGTTAAGTGTGAAGGTTAAAGCAAATTGATCAATTATTGTTATTTCTGTTACATATTGAAGTGACCAAACTTGTGTTTTCGTACTTGCTTATGATTTGGTAAAGCTCATGTAGTTATTCATTGCTGTCATTTAAGACAGTCTGAGAAAGTATTTTTCTCATTATATATCAAGAAATGTTAAACTCAATTCATTCTTATTTACATACCAACAACAGATAACTATGAATATTTTTGTAGTTTTACTGTAATCAACTAAATAGTTCACAGAATTTATTGATTTGCATTTGTGTTAATTAACTTATATGCTTTAGTAGATCTATAGTTTGATTCAAATATAAAAATTTACTTTATACACTTCTAAGCCTATACTTGTGAAGCTGATATGACTGCTATGGTTTGACAGAGAAATTGGTTGAAGAGCAGAGAAAATTTGATGCTGTACTTGCGCTGGAGGTATAATATTATTGCTTTAAGCTAACGTTTTACAATGGCTTGATTTTGTCAACAAAATAGGATAAATTTTGATATTCCATCTGCAGTTATTTGTTAATTTTCAGTAATTCATATCATCTGTTTTTTTCATGATTGTTGACTGATCCAATGCACTTTTCTAGAATGTAATATTCAAATGTACATAGCTGGACTGTTACTTTTATGTGTTACTTAATTGTGGATGTCAGACATCTGATTGTTCAAATGCTATGCAGGTAATTGAGCATGTTGCAGATCCTGCTGATTTCTGCAAATCTTTGTCAGCTTTGACTGAATGCGGTGGAGCTACTGTTATCTCAACAATAAACCGATCAATGAGAGCATATGCAACAGCTATAGTCATGGCAGAATATGTGTTACGTTGGGTATGCTGCTTTTCCTTGTTGCTTGAGGCGGTTAAGTCTTGCTTAGTCACTACGTCTTACATTCATGAAAAAGCATTATCAACATTTTTTTTCAATAATGCATATGAAATATTAGTGCTTGTGAATTCAACTTTTGATCTATATATTTGTCTCTCCTCTGAAAAGGGTGGGATATGTCTCTGAATTCGAAAAAAGAAGAAAAAAAAAAGTCGGGCACAAGTTGGGCATTGGCCATGAATAAAAGGAAAAGGCAAAACAATAGAATAGTGTCAGATAAGTTTTAACTCAGCAGTGAATTATTTCAATCCTATAATGCAATAATATTCTTCATCTTTCCCGCATTTCTTCCAATTCTTCTTCTTGCCTTTCTTCTCTATAATTCTTTGATAGCTTTCAAGTGATTTGAATATTGGAGGATGTGTATAATGTGGCGTTTACTTAGAGTGATAAGTTACATTGATAAAATATAAGATTGACTATTTGAAGGATAAAATTGTTAAATTAGTTCAAAATTGAGAAATGTATCATTTATACATCATAGTAAACACTAGATTAATTTGGATTATTTTTATCAATCAATCCTATCATTCAAAGTAAATGCCACCTAAGTCTATTATATGATCATGATTATTCTGGCAAGTTGTGAATAACCTGAATTATGTGGAATCTTCGTTATGCACTATTCTTCCTGAGGATGTACTGAATATCTATCACTCTTGCTTTGAGATTCTTGACCTGTAACATATGACACTGTTTCGGCATGTGTAAAACTCTCAGCTACCAGCGGGCACACACGAATGGTCGAGCTTTGTCACTCCAGAAGAGCTAGTCTTAATTCTTGAGCGATCTTCAGTTTCTGTAAGTCAAGCAAATGTCCATTTAACATTGTATTTCCTTATGTTATCCAGATTTGAATTGATGCATGTGTTCTCTTCCAGGTGCAAGAGATGGCTGGGTTCGTCTACGATCCCCTGACAGGACAATGGTCTCTTTCTGATGATATCAGTGTAAATTTTATTGCATATGGCACAAAGAAGAGCGAATAGATTGAGTGACAAACATTGTGTATTACTCTCTGTTCCTTTCTCCTATTTAAAATTTTGTTTTCTCGTTTTGTTTGCATTAATAATTCTCAATTTTCTACAACTGTGATAGCAGAACAACTCGAGGCTGAAGAATGCGTTCAGTTTTAGAAGGTACATAACAGTTTCTTTTGGTTGGTAGTAACATAATGATCACCTAATAATTTGTTTATTAAACAATGGTAGGATTTGAGTTTCCTCTGTTTTTGGAGGACGCTTTATCATATTCCAAGAAAAATAGGATGGTTCGTTTTACTGTTATGGGTAAACATGTTTATAATAATAATAAATACTTCAAAATTGTGTAAACATGCTCTTGTTTTCATTATGAATGTGGTATCTATTTAAAACATAGATCGTATATCCCCAGTAATGGTAAAAAAAAATAGTTAATATTTATAACGTTTTAAATGGACTTAGGGCTGATACATTGTGCGTTGATACTTGTTAGGATCAATTTGAACATGATATAAATTGTACAAATGTGGATATGAAATGAACGCAAATGTGATGTGATTCATATTGGCATTATATTCAACGACACAAACGTGTGAATAAATATTACGAGAATAAATAAAATTAGTTTGTAGATATTTACTCTCTTCATCCTTGGTAATTTCGCACGAGACAAAAGGTGAGCAATTTAAGAAGGCAGTGCAAGTTGGTGATGTATGCATTTTAAAAAATTAGTGATATAAAAATGTGTAGAATCATGTTCATTTGTTGGAATATGTAAAGGTCCATGTTATTTGGAATTGGATGAGTATATTATTATGTTACACGAATACATTGACAATAAACATAATTCAATAATTTGGCGCTCTTATTATTATGTTGATACAATAAAGATGCAAACACAAGAAGATTTAACACAAACTATTCATTTCTTTGTCGTGTTGAAAATTGCAAGCATTAAAGGAGGCCAATAGTTTGGAGTTGAATTTAAGATGGAAATATGCATAAACTTCAACATCACCTACCTCCATGATATACAGCATATGTAAATCAAAAGTATACAAATTAAATCACTATTTTTATTTAGTATTTCAGTCTTCGTCTTATACTGAGACCAGGCAATACAATAATACATTTGAATAAGAAACAAAACATGTATCGATTCAGTTTTATCAATTTGGCAATAATAATAATAATAATAATTTTGCAGCGAAGAAAGTAATTAACTAGTTGATTAAAGCACTTAAGAACTCATTCCAAATATCAGGAACACCACTGAGGCACCAATGGGTGCAGTCCAAATCTCTGTGGCCCCCATGGCCATAAACTGAAGGATGACCATCTATTCTCAGCTGTGAGAGTGTCGTAATGTTCAGTAAATACACTGGTTTGCTCATTCCTCTTAGAACTTTCTCCAGCACCACTTCTGCTGGGTGAGGCTTCCCTGCTCTTTCCAGCGGTGTAGTATGTCCAGTGCAGCTTCATTTTATTATTAACAAAATCAATATTAATTCATAATTAGCTATGTCTGATTAATATATGTGCATGTACGAAATTAAAAACAGCTCCATACCTGTCATGATCAGGAGAAACACCCTGGAAGAATACTTGAGTCTTAGTTGAATCAAGATTGGAATCAATCCACTTTGCCCATGTGTTGAGTGCTTTCTCATATGCAATCATACGATCCAAGTCTTTCACCGTAGTATTTCCATACACAACCCAATCCCAACTGTTACAAAAACAAAATTAGTTGGAGTGAAGAGGAGAGGAGAGGAGAGGAGAGAAGAGGAGAGGAGAGGAGAGAAGAGAAGAGGAGAGGAGAGGAGAGAAGAGGAGAGGAGAGATGAGAAGAGGAGAGGAGGCTTACGGTTGTTTCCGGCCAGTGTGGAGCCACCAATGCCAAGAGTCGAAAATAACATAATCCATTGTTCCCCAAACTGCACTCGAACTTAATGAATCCAACCTCAGTACCCTTCCTCTTGTCTCATTCTTTATATCCACCAAGAATGCATTTCGAGAGAACTTTATCGACACATCATAATCCTACGTACACACACACATTTATATATTTCAAGATATGCATTTAAAAATATCTGATCGATGATGAGTTGAGTTATAATCTTACTGGGAAAGTGAAAGTGGAGAGGCCTTTTACGGTATTGGAGATGTACTTAGCCTTGGGTACAGCCACATGAAGCAAGCATGTTAGAGACTGCCACTGATTAAGACTCAGTGAATCTCCTACGAACATAAGCTGCTTCCCTTTCAATTTTCTCAAGAATTCCACTCCGTTGAACCTATCAATATATTCTTCAATTTTACCACTTGCATGCTATTTTTGGTATAATTATATATGCATCAAATATATAAACAGAGTACACTTGACAGATGTCACAGATCTAATGAATCATTTCCAATTATAATTAAGAGGCTCATAATTATTGGTGACTAAGGCTTCCAAGGTTAAAACCGTTCCCAGTAAGCTTTAAACATATAATTGGAAATGAAAGACTTGATTTTTACTAGATATGATATGAGCTGTTTATAATTCTTTGACCGACACACAAATCAAATTCTATCTCTATAGGACAAAAGGGAAGAAGAATGAAAAAAAATGTGGACAGAAACGAATGAGGATGAAAACCGAAAAGAACGTCGTACCAGAAATTGATGCATGCAAATCTAAATCCATGATGCATGATTACGTGTACCAACACGATATTCCTCCATAAACATGAATGTCATTTATGATTGTGTTTATTCCAAAACTTGTATATTATGGGAAATAATTCCAATAAATATTGACAGATTTAGACGAACAAATAAGTAGCTGAACCTATTGGATAATGTGGGTTTGAGAAATTAATTATCAATAATAAATTAATGTAAACAGTTATTGAGAAAACATGTTATGTTATAATTTAATGGTCCCTAGCAACTTTTTAATTTGGGTCCATTTTGATTTTGGGAGAGTAGTCCCATCACTTTTGGAAAGGAAAACTGCAGAAATTGCTGCTTTTATTTAATTCTATTTTTCTAATCGTTTTTTAGTGCTAATCACTGGAGTCTTAAAAAATCAGCACTAACGTACTTACAATTCATATGAGTTCACGTGTAATTTAAGTATGATTTTTCTATTACATTATTTTTTATATTTGATTTACGCATGAATTGTCATTATCAATACACACACCACAGGCATGCATGCATTGGATATCTTTATCGTTTTATGGGTAGAAGGGTGATTAAAACATAATACTCCTACTATATATGACAGTAATGTGAAAATGAATAGAGAAATCAACACTTTCTACTTTCAAGGGAGATCTAGAGATATGAAATTAGATTCAGTCGATAGCATTGGCACATAATATTTTCGTAAAATTAATTGGAATGTTTTATTTAATACAAACAAAATACGTACGTACTATATATATATATGTTCCTATATTTTATGTTCTCACTAATATTAATTTATTAAGAACATATATATAGTAAGTCATTATGATATAATGAATTAATCATTTGTTAGTAAACAGTCGACTAAAATTTGAAGTGCAACAACTTTATATACCATAATATTACTTATGATTCTATGAATGAATTCTAATTAAAATAAATTTGAATGATAAAAATAACTATAACAAGTACAAATTAATTAATTAAACTAAGACAATGAAATGAAATTAAAGATTTTATTCTTAAACGTTTTACTTGCATAATCAAACACACAAAAATGGGACAGACACAGTGCTCTCGCTGAACATAATAACCAACGAAGACTATATTATAAATAAAACTAAAGAGAAAGAGAGAGAGAGAGAAGAGAAAATAAACAAATTGCATGCGCAGATAGACAGACAGACAGATTGGAAACATATGAGCTTAGTCATGCAAAACAAAAAGAGTATATATATGTGGTATAGCTGTTAGTTTATGGCGCAGGGCACATGAAATAACGTGGTACTAGAGAGATAGCTAAGAGACAAAATAACACTCGATCGTCAAAATACCAACAAAAACAGTGCATGTGCATTCATATATTAAAGAAATGAAAAGGCAGCGATGGGTGAATGATGATGAAGTAAGGTAAGGTACCTGGGCAAAGTGCAGGAGGTGGGTTGCCACTTGTACTTGGTGTAGTCGGTATCGGGTCGGCCTTTGAGCCTGCAATTGAACTGATCCTCGAAGAACGGGCACTGCGTGGATTGGTAGTAAGGATACGATTCGTCCATAACCCAACTTCCCTGGAATATATCACACGACCCTTTCTCCGCTATTTTTGCATCCACATATGATGTCCACGTCGCCACCCCCAATATTATTATTACTGCACTCATACATCCCAACACCCCCATTGCTGCCTCTTTCCTGCTCTGCTCTCTCTCTCTACGATCGACTTCACGTCTCTCTCTATTCTGCTCTCTCTCTCTCTCTATATATATATAGACACAGAGAGACACAGAGAGAGAGAGAGGAGGATGATGATGGGATGTGTAATGAGATACGTGGAAAATTGATATTATGGAGTGATTATGAAAATAAGCATCGAATCTGGCTGCAAAATCTGCTCTTTATTTCAAACCCCTGATAACGATTTTTGTCAATTACTAATTATTTTCATTTTTGGACATGTCTCTTTGCCTAAGAATTTGGTATGCCAATGGGGAGTCCGAGTATCTATTGCTGCTACTACAATTAATTATATTCCTTCTTCTACTACTATACCAATATTAGTCGTCAACTCCTCATTAACCCTCTTAATCCACCTAAAACTCAAAATTAATTTGAATTAATTGTCAATTTTGACCCAAATGATTGTCCTGAACCAACTTTAAGTCATAGAGGATTAAGATTAAAATTTTATAATCCAAAACAATTTCTTAGTCATAATTAGATCAAAAACAACTTGAAAATGGAGTGTATTGCTCTGATTAATTAAATGATATATTTGATTTTTCTTATGCAAAAATTGTTTTCACAATGGACACTAATTAATCAATCACTTAATAAAAATAAGTATGACATATTTTCGTTACTAGTTCACCATATATGTAATATTTAATACAAATACATATTGAAACACTCTCCTTAATCTAAGACCTACTTGGCATCACCAAAATCATTCATTCGTATTCATCTGAAATCATGATTTTTTTCAGAAAAATTAATAATTTATACATGGTAATTTAATTATTACGGTTTCATTCTACTATATATATATAGTAATCAATCATGATTGTTATCCTATTTAATTCATTATTCGATCAACATCGCAATAAATATAATTCATTGATTTAAAAAGAATCTAGAAATGATTTACGAGTGAGTTGTTAGATTTAAGTAGATGTATAATTAAAATCTTATATCATTAACTAGTCATGATTGTACTAGTCCTATTTAATTAAATATTCTGTCAAAATTGCAATATATAAAATTTAATGTATACCTTATATAATATATATATCCAAAGTAATTTTAGTAATTACAAAATTAATATATTATATATGGTCATTTAATTAATATGATTTCATTATATTATTATATAGTAATCAATTATGATGTAGTCATACGTAATTAAGTATGAGGTCAAAATTATAATGCATATAATTTAAAATATACCTTATATATTATAAATATATACTAATATATAAATTGATTTGGAGTAGTTATAATTTATATAATATTTAATATAGATGCATTTTAAAGTCCTCCCATTAATTTATGGTTTACGTGTCATTACTATAATCTATCATTCTTATTTATTTTAAATCTGAATTTTTTGATTATTAATTTTAATATTTACTAAAAAATTTTATCCAACATTGATTTTAATTTAAACAATCATTCAACCTATACAAATTTATATATTTCGCATCACAATTTAATTAGTTGGTCAAATAATAATTATATTATTATTAAAAAAATTATGTGATTAATTTTAAATAACTTAATGATTAATATATTTTAAAGATCTCCTTAAGTAGTAGTCATATGTGGAATAATCAGAGTCCACCATTCTTATTAATCTTAAATCTCAATTTTATTTATTATTAATTCAAATATTTATTAAAATTTTGACTAATAATAAAAATTATATTAACAATTTAATTTATCTTATATTGAAAATTTAATAAATTTTATCAATACGAAAACTCTACAAAAATAACATGTGTATAATTAAGCTCAAATATACTTTGTATTGGATATCTTTTTTGTAGCCTTATCTTTTTAATTTGAATATTTTCAGAGTGGTTTTACACAATTACTTAAAAGACAAACTTAAACACACTAATCAATATATTATGCTAATTAAATTAGTAAAAAAAAGAATAATTCATAGAAAGAAATTAAATAATAAACTACAGTGTATAAAATTTGAATGGGCTGATTGAGGATCCATTATAATATTAGTAAAAAGTTCAGCCATGCCGTTGAAAATGACAGTTATTTGGTTCTTCTTTCCACCTCCAGAATGGCAATGAGGCAATGAGCTGGATTTGGATGGAATTTTATTTGGTCCAAATCCAAATTCATATTTTTTTGTTTTGTCCAGATTCAGTCTAGATTTTTGGATTTAAAAAAATTAGATCCAAATCTAAATTTATTAGATCTGTAAATTTACGGGTTCAAATTCAAATTTATATTTTTTTTAAACAAATATTAAAATCGAGAAAAAAATATTACGTTGAAAATATTCAAACATTAAAATTTTCATCATAAGTTTGCACACCATAAAAATGACATAGTCATTCAAATGAGTATATTCCAAAAAACAATATTTGTAATCATCGAGCTCAAAGTGTTCTATATTACTACTACTTTCAAAATCAACATGATCCTACACAAATTAAGAAAAAAGATTCTTTTACATAATTAATAAAATGAAAATGTCAATGAAATCAATTTGTTTACCATCGTCATCAGAATTTTCGATAACAATAATGGAACAAGTACGTTACATATTCATTGTACACTTATCAATAGAATATAAAATATATAAATTATCATTAAGTTAAAATAAAGAAAATAATGAAACAAATAGACAATGATCATTTTGAGATATAAAAAATAACTATTACATTTAATGTCACAAATCATCTAATTTTGTAAGTAAAAAACAACTAAAACTTAAAATAAATATTATATATATAATTATTATACTTAATATATTTAATTTCGAATCTCAGGCCGGATCTGGGTTTGGAAAAAAAAATTCTAGATCCAGATCCAATATTTGAGAGTTAAGTTCAAATCCGACCCAAATCCAACGGGTCCAAAATTTGTTCGACCCAAATCCGTAAAAATGAATCTGAACTACCGGATCTGAATCGGGTCCTAGACCCATTGCCATCCCTACCTCCAACTACCTCAACTTCGGTTCCAATTGAATTGAATTTAAGGCTAATTTTGAAGGTCCAAGTTTGTTTTCTTTCGAATGAAGTAATAGGTACAATAATAATTAATAAGTTACTAATATGCATTTATTTCTTGATTACAATTGATTAATGGATCTATTGTTGGCCTAAAATTGCCTAACTGAAATTTGGTGAACTTATTTTTATGAATCTTCCTTGCTCGATAGTCAATAAAATCTTTTTAAATTACCCATGTTGAGACTGCCCAATATTATTTTGCTAGATTTATATTATTAGGGTTTGTTTATTGCACAAATCATAATATCTTATATCATGTTAATTATCTTATAATTTAATATGAGATGAAATATTGTACCAAACAGTCTCTTAGTTTATTTGCACAAAATGCGTGTCGAATCAAAGGTGGCTCAATCCAAACCCACAACACACGTAATCAAATCGACTTAGAGGTGTTTGGTTTGTATGTGTTCAACTTAAAACGTGTATTTAGTTTTAGTAATTAAACGGGGCCTATAGTATGCAGTAAGCTGACCCTAGTCGTATCTTAAGAAGGCTTAACAGAGCTTCCTAATTCAAGTACTGTCACGACCCCAAGACGGGGTTGAGACGAATATATTAACTTAAATAAATAAGGAAAATTATGATGAAATAGGTTAAGCAAATAATATCAATAAGGATCGAGGACACTCTGAGTACCACATTTCCAATGTATGAGGACATTGGAAATGATCTATTTAAATATGGTAACTCTTGAGAAAGACTAAGAGTTTACAAGATCAAAGCATTTTCAAAGTTTAAAATAAGGTAAGGTCCAAGCCAAATAAGGCACAACAAAGTTTACTAAAAACAGCGGAACTTCAACTTAGCACAGTTTGGGGTTTGTTCATTTGAATAAAAAGAAATACTAGCTCGAAGGAGGGAACAACCTCGCCAACACCAACCTCCAACGTCAGCTCGCCTACGCCTGCCTCTCAACCTGTGAAAAACATTTGAAAATTTTTTTGGGCTGAGTACTAATGTACCCCGTGGGTTTCTTGCCCCTTTTTGGGCAGATTCTAAACTTCTATTTCTTCTCTTTCGTGTTTCTCCTCATAAAACTTTAAAGATTTGAACTTTATTATATAAAAATGTTTAGAAAACATACAAAATCCATCCTAAGTCAATGGGGAAGAGGTTTAAGGGGTTTTATAGCTCAAACTCAAGAATACAACTTGGTAAACATAATATACCTCAAGTTCTATCACTCTCCTCCTCTAGCTTGGAATGATGGATGATGGAGTGATCTTCCTCTTCTTATCTCAGTAGCTTGGATGAGGGTGAAGCTCTTAGGTGTGAGTGGAGGATGGAAGCTTGGCGTTGGTGTGCATGCAACAATGGAGGAGCTTGGCGTTGGTGTGCATGCAACAATGGAGGAATGTGTTCTTGAGCTTGAGAGTGTCAATGGAGGTTGTGGGGAGAGAGAGGGGTAGGGTGAGAGTTGTAAGAGTGAATGAGTGTCTTGAAAAATGAAGAAGATGGGAGAAGAGTGTGATTTTGGGTTTTCTTGCATGGGGGAGATGAAAGTGACAATTTGGAGTTTGGAAGAAGAAAAATTTTACTTTCCCAACAATTCTCTCTCTCAAATCCTAATTATTAAGTCTAGATGTAGGATTTGTAGTATCTTTTATTTATATTTTGTATAAGTGTATTATATGTTATTTATTGGATAATTTCACATATAATAGATACATTATAATTCCCCTACATATATACATATTATGTAATACCTCAATACATGCTCACTACGCACATTCACACACACATATATATACACCTATATATATATATATCACTTATACATGCAAACCATCTATGTGGATGGAGTTCAAATAAAAAGGAACATTAAGGTATAAAATAGGAAATGATCTGGGCCTTAGATTTTCATGATCGGACGGTTGAGATCTTGACCGAAAAATGCATTGTTTTTAACTATGAAATGCATTGTGAAAATGTAATTTGAGTTATGCATTGCATTTGACCGAATTATGCATTGTATTAAATGCATTGTATTTTGAACGCATAACTGCCCACTTCAAATTTTACGAAAATAACCTTATTTATATATAATGGCGCGATTTTTGTTTTAATCATGGCCGTCGGATGGTGTTGATCTAATGGCCCAGATCATTTCCTATTTTATACTTTAATGTCCCTTTTTATTAGAACCACTCCCCCATCTATGTAAATATTTACACATATGATAGATTATTAAGATTCACATTTATAATCAAATTTTCTAAGCATTACAAGTTGGAATAAATTGACATGATAATTGCACATAAAAAAAATTATGAACACAATTATTTAACAAAATCATACAAATTATCAAAATTTATGGATGCTAATGCAATTTAATTAAATATTTCTTGTAATAACGTATAAAAATTTTAATCGTGAAGTTAAGCAATAATACGTAAATGTATAAAAATAAAAATCTCCGGGAGAGGAATTTATAACTAAATATCTTAAGCTCGATAATTAGGGATTTATTTTATTCGGGTTTTTACAAGTGCTATAGATTAAAAATTTAGGTCCTAAACATTCTATCACGAGTGAATACTACAAGCTAAAATAGATAAATAAATTGAATAACGAGAATCCGAAATAAGGCTCCAATATGTGAACAGCTACTTCAATCATCTCGTGACACTACTTCTCATGCATCAATTTACTAATCTAAAATTATAAAAAACTATCTAATTATTCACTTTTGCATTCACAATTAGATGATGACTCCGACTCTCGTATTAAAGTCACATCATTAAGAATTAAAGACGACAAATGAACACTCGGTTAATATATTTTTGATTACAACCGAATTGATTGAACTTAGATCCGACATAAGGATTATCTATCGATCACACCCTACGTCGTCTAATGAATTGCAACGGTGATCAAGCGACACAATTTAATAAGCATAATCCAATCAACAAGCACAAGAAACAAATAACACAAACAATTGATTAAGAAATTCACAACTGGTAGAGATTCAATCACCCTATCCAATTATATAATCATCAAGCAAGCAATCAACATAGATACGTACTGACGACTACACTACGTGGATGAAGCAATTGATCTCGACCTAAATTCGTCCTCCCAAAAGTAAACTACAAGTGCTTAAAAGAGAGTTCTTGTGTTTAGGTATCGAGTTCTATCTGATAAAAGAGAGATGGATATGAAAATATATCAGTTTTCCCTTAAAAACCCGTCCAGGAACTGCCACCCAGCGACCGCTGCGTAGCTAGAGGTCGATGGCTCGACCTCACTGACGCACGAAATTTTGTAGTCCAGTGACTGCTGGCGCCAGTTCTTTGTCCCTCATATTCCTGTAGTCCAGCGAGCGCTGGGTTGCAGGTTTGCTTCCTTTGGGTGATTTCTCCTCCCGTGTACTCGTCGGCTCGCACCACTTTGTTCGGCTTCGCGTAGTCGGAACATTCGACATCTATTTAGCTCCAATCAAACATTTCTCGTCATCCTACATTCAAAACAATAACAAACAACACACGACATAAACACGAACTAAAAGACACCAAATCGACTCCAAGTAAAAGCTAAACACGACAAAAGATAAATCAAAAACACGCACATAAACGAGCTAAACAATATGATAGGATTGATAGAATAGATAAAACTATCACCTTTAAATATCTAGTTTTCTATCCATAATCTTCCATCTCTTTATAAATTTAGTCATTTTTTATGTCCTTTAATCACTCAAATGCTTGATTATATAATCAAGTCATTTGATGTGATTATATAATCAAGCATTTGAGTGATTAAAGGACATAAAAAATGACTAAATTCATAAGAAAATGGAGAATTATGATAAAAATAAATAAATATTTAAAGATCATAATTCTCTTTATCATATCAATCAAACCAAACTGCCCGGTTCAACTTTTATCATAATATCGCTGCATTCATATATTAAGCAATCATAGTTTGTTTATTTTTACTTAATTGCATATGTTTTAAACTCTTTGATTCTCTCGCAAGTAAACATCTCATTCAGAAACTAAAATCGGATGCCTGCGTCAGCTCTTCTCATCACCTCATCAAAGTTGAATTCAACGGCCCCACCTGTAATAATATCATTGGTCTTATTAATAATAATTTTTTATTTTCTACACGACAAATTAAGTAATATTTAATAATTATACATACACAAATTAATAAACATTACATATATTAATTTTTATTCGAAAATAAAATGAATAATTATTAAGAAGACGTAAAAAGAATACAAACCAGGAGAGTAATATAAACAAAGCAGTGCTTATTACCGAGTAATATAAACAAATCAAAAGTAGCGCGTCTTTGAATTTTCAACTGTATTTCTGAAAAGGGAGATAATGAAAACTAACTATCAGTACTAAAATTAAAAGGAAATATTGCTATTGTTTCCTTCCCACTCTCCCTCTCATCAAGACGGATACTTATTTCTCAAGGTGCTGTCGAAAGTCAAGTCTGCACTTCTTTTTCCCCGGCATTTATTGTGCCCAATTCGTCAAAATTCAAAATTTTGACCATTGCACTAATCTCTGTTTTCTTTTTCTCCATGAATCTCGTGCGTTCCAATCTGCCTACTTTTCTTGATTTTCTTATTCTTTGGTTTGCAATCCTGGGGCACAAGTAATATTCAAAAAAACCCTTTCTTTTATCTATTCTTGAAGAGAAATGATCTTGTTTAAGATTTCAGCTGAAGACTAAAATTGTTTCTAGGTATATCATGTGCGTGGAGTGCTGAGTGTTAGTACAAGGAAAAAACTGATTTGTGTTTTGCTGTAACTGTTACTTATTTGGAAGTAAGATATAAGATTGAGAGAGAGAGATGGAGGGATCAAATGGTAGTTCGGGTTCCCCTGCGCCTTTTCTGGTGAAAACATATGAAATGGTGGATGATCCTTCAACTAATGCTGTTGTATCTTGGAATCGAACAGGGCATAGTTTTGTAGTTTGGAATCCACCTGAGTTTGCTGGAGATTTGTTGCCTAAGTACTTCAAGCACAACAATTTCTCTAGCTTCATCAGACAACTTAATACATATGTAAGACTCTTTGTGCTTTTCCCATCTCTTAGAATCAAATATCAAGTTATCATACTAGTTCAAGTTAATAGTTATTTCTATTGCTTAATCACTTGTGATTTGTGTATGCGTTTGAGTGCGTGTTAGGGTGCTTCTCTAGCTCATCATATGCTGTATGCTAACTTTAGATGCATGAACTGGAAAGTTAAAAAAGATAAATTGCAGACTTCTTTTCATTTACCTATCATTGAACTCTTAGGTGTTTATTATTGTTGTATTAGGAAAACACTAGATATATGTTTGCATATTGTGTTTCAAGTTTTGTTCTATCTACTTCTGCTTCACCGCTTTGTCAAGTGTATAAGATGATAACATGAATATACTGGTGACTTTTATTGAATGTTCTTACGGTAGCTAGTTCTTACAGTTGTTTGAGGTCTCTGACTTGAGCTTCTTTTAACTTTTAGGGTTTTAGAAAGGTTGATCCTGATCAGTGGGAGTTTGCAAATGAAGAGTTTATCCGCGGACAAAGACACCTACTAAAGAACATTCACAGGCGAAAGCCGGTCCACAGCCATTCAGGCAATGGGAATGTAGTTCCACTAACAGATACAGAAAGAGAGGAATTTGAGAAGGAGATTGAAAAGCTGAAACAAGAAAAAGTTTCTCTTGAGAAAGAGGTAGAGAGTTACAAACAGGAGAATCGAAAATATGAACACGAACTGAGTTCACTGGTGCAGACTTTGCACAACATTGATCAAAGACAGCGGCAGCTGGTGGCTCACTGGGCTCATTTGTTGCAGAACCCAAGTGTGATGGAGCAGTCCGATTCCCCGAGCAGGAAGAGAAGGCTGTTGGCTCTGCACTACTTGAAAGACGAAGCCAACATAGAGGATAACCACAGTATGTTGATAATAGAGAATTCAAGCCCTTCATCTCTTCCATTAGTAGAACTCAAAGAAGTTGAGAAGTTGGACTCATCTCTAACTTTTTGGGAGAAATTGATTGAAGAGTTTCCTTCAGAAAACGCGCTTGATTTCAGCAGAGAATCTCCATCCTTGCCTAGAGATTCTGATCTCAACGCCCCACCTTCCACACCTGAGTGTCTTATGCTAGGATCGCCTTCCCAAGAGTACTGCTGTTCCTCCCCAGAGATAGCTGCATCTTCAGCCTACATTGACAGTCTACCATTATCATCCATTAGCATTGATATGAACACGAGTCCAGCAAAAAGTACAGATGCCAGATTATCTAAAGATGATGAAGAAGAGAATGAGACATCTCAGTTTGTGCCTGCTAATGATGTGTTCTGGCAACAGTTTCTAACAGAAGCGCCTGCTTCGTCTACGGTGAAGGGAGTAGAGTCGGAACAAAAACCTTGGTGGATTGTAGATAGTCTTAAACAACACATGGGGCATTTGACTCAAGTTGAGAGGATCTGAGACAGCGGGTGCTGCTGCTGCTGCGTTTTAGATGGGACATTTGTTAGTGATAGAAGATGCAGCGATGGTATATATTAGATGCAGTGATGGTTCTTGTTATGGCTAGGTTTCACTTGTTCCAAATGTTTTGGCCTTACTTTGTACTATTATGAGACTGCATGCCTATATGTAGGTATTCTGTGCATTATTATTTATTGATGAGTATATTGTATATAGGAGTATATCTTTTCAATTTGGTTCAGAATTTAATACACTTAGAAGTTAGAACAATGCTTGGCCTGAAATTATGAAATTGACCGACTATAACTTCTAAGTTCTGAGTTTTAACAAAGCAAAGGTACTACTCCATTTTTTAAAATGTTTGTAGTATTTACCATTTTGATAACATATTTGTCTCATCTTTATTAACTCTAAAAGTTATAAAAAATATTTACAATTTTAATCAAACAAGGTTAAGATTAATGAGACATAGCATGCACAAATAGCAAACGTGGTGAATTTTAACTAATTACGGGCATATAGACTAAAACTAAATTATATGAACTCCCTATCTCCTTTTTTAGGACATGAATTATCTTTTTGAATGTAATGAAGTCATTATCACCCACCAAAAAAGCATACTACAAAAAATTGTGACATATTTACTACTCAAAGATTACATGGACCAATCTCTTTTGCTTTGAGACAAAATAAGTTGAACATAGGTTGTGTTGGGAAGTAATTCATTTATAGTGAACTCATTATCCTCTGTACACATAATTAAATTAAAAAATAATTAACTAAGTGATACCAAATTCAATACCCACAGTCATTTAAAAATAGTAAATGAAGTGATTCTTTTGTTCAAAGTTTCATCTAAAAAGTGCCGACTTAATTTATAGTTATGCTTTTCCGTTGGGGGATATAATGATATGACTTATGAGTATTGATCACAAAATGTGTATATGCACGTTGCCTCATTAAGTTTGACACATTTTTTTATTGGGACGTCCCATCAAACTGGACACATTCTAAAAAATAGTACTCTCTTCGTCTTATTAAAAGTGGTAACGTTTGACCAAATTTGTTAGAATTTTTTGGTCAAATATGGCCATGGGACAAAAGGAATAAAAGTTATCTTTTAAAAAAAAAGTGTGGATATACTATTTTTATCATTCTTACATTACTTTATACACTTTTCTTAATTGTATCGAAAAAAAAATATCAAGCTTTGAAACGGTGAGAGTATATTGCAACTGAAGTGATCGATGAAGTCGTAGTCTTTACTCTTTAACAAACGTACGTTAATATTGAGCAGTTTAACTGCAGACAGCTATTCATACCACCGACCAAGACACTTCACCAAATTTAGAAAGAAAAAAAAGTTCGATCAAACACGCAGATCCAACTTCAAACGTATCCTCACTAGCAACACCAAAATACAAGAATGATCCAAAAACATTATTAAGCGGGTCGGTCTTCGACCTATCTTTACTTTTCTCGTTATTATTTATGTTTGCTTCTCATTCTTGACCTTAATTTCCGTAGTCCTATTTATATTTTTAGTTGGATTTGTTTCTCAAGTTGGTAAAGATTTCGATTTCGATTTCGATTGGTTTTTGTTACGAATTTTAGTAAAGAAAGTTGGCGGCTTTTCTAATGTGTAGTATTTTATGTGATGATTGACTAGAGTTGAGTATCTGGGACTCTTCTATTTTTTGGGAAAAAGATCTGATTAGTTTCTCTTTGCTGTTTCCTTTAAGCGGGTGGCCAGGATTTTGGGAGCGAATCGGTTTGAATTGGGATTTTGCTGTTCCTTTTATTGGGATTTGTTAGTTTTGACTTTTGTGGCTTACAATACTGCTTTTATCATATTAGTTTCTTTTGAGCAAGTGATCGAGAGAATTGAACAATGGGAATCATTATGTAGTGCAGAGTTTAGTTTGTAAATGGCTAGTGAAGAAAGTGGTGAAGGCAATGGTAGAGAGCAATTCAAGAAGTGGTGAGGAAAGCAGAAGTGATGTGTTAACAGATAGTGTTAAGAGAGTTGGGATCAGGCGGGAACCTTCTTTCTCGGGTTGGTTTGATGAAGATGGAATCCTGCAGTCAGCTCTATTGCAAAACGAGGGTGTGAAAGAAGAAGAGTTTGATTTTAAGTTGTCATTGGTTCAGCCACGAGCTTCAGAAGAAGGAACTGTAGACGGAGGGAGATTCTATTCTAGTGTGTCTCACCATAAGATGGAACACAGTGGAGGCAGTGATGATGCTTCGACTAATGGTTTGAGAAATCATAATGAGTTTGTTCCTTTTGACATTGAAAGTCGGTTTGATGCTGAAATTTATGCCGGCAGCACCAAAGACGTGAATCATGTCACATACAATGATACATCTAGTAAAAAATTGAAGAATCCAGTTTCAGCTGCTGATGTGTTGAAGACATTGTTCTATATACTGGTTTGGTACACGTTCAGTACATTCCTTACACTGTAAGTGCTTTCTTTCTTGATTGTTTATATATTTCTTATTGCCTGGATTCTGGTTCTTGCTTCTCAGCTCTCAAGAATGTATCTTTTTTTTTCATATAAATATTTATTTACTCTTTTTTAACTGGAACAGGTACAATAAAACTCTATTAGGGGATGATATGGGGAAATTCCCTGCTCCACTGTTAATGAATACCATTCACTTTTCCATGCAAGCTGTTCTGTCAAAGAGCATCACTTGGTTTTGGTCTGATAGATTTCAACCCTCTGATATGTCATGGAAGGATTACTTTGTGAGAGGTAGGAAAAAAGTTCACATCCATTTATTTTGTTTGTATTCACATATATCATGTATATTTGATCTGCTTAAGTTCCCAATGATATTTGTAATAGGCATATGACCCATACAGTTATAGTTGCCTTCATTTTTTTTCTGTAAGTTGCCAATCTTTGAGGCTGTTTTTGGTTTCCGAAGATAACCATGTAATGTAAGAGCCAAGAGGTATTCTCTGGAAATTTAGTGTCCTATTTCTCCATAGTCTTGGATTTAATCACATAGAGAAATTGAAAAGAAAGGGCAGAGGCAGGGATTATTTCACAGGGCACAAACTAAAATTTATGAGGGACTGGTGAAATATTGATTTGAAAATTTTAACTTATGGGTGGCTTGCCGAGTGGCTGATATCACCCTTTATTCTGCAGAGATATATGTTTATTGATTTATAGTTTAATAAATACATAAGATAGATAGATGTAATAAACATAAGCTAGGATGAAATTAGTTAAGAATACATATCAAGTCCATACAGGGATTATATCAATATCACCAATCAATGTGGTCTGTTTTGAAGCATGCTGAAATCAGCAGGACCTTTATCTGTTTTTCCATATTCTTGATGCTATTGTTTGTGCAAATATTCTAGAATTTGGTTGTCTCCAGATGGAGATTGATGTGTTTTCCGTAGGTAATCTGTTATTCGAATAGCCTAAGACACCATGAATGAGAATAATCAAGCTTGCTTTTCTGATCGAATCGTGCTTCTTAATACTCATAGAAAGAAGAAATATAAATGTATTAAATTTGGCATTATTGATTTTCTGTATCCGAGGCAAACGGCTGCTGTACTGAGATCCAGATGCATAAAAACTCATTAAATTTGGACGTAGTTGGTAAAGGTTCGGGATCATCTGTTTTAGCTCAGAAGCTTCTTTTTGTCCTAATCGCTCCTCATACTTCATCTCATTAGGTATGGATCAACAATTCCTCTAGATTTTCTTGAGCAGCACTCCCATAATATCTTCCAAGTTCCGAGCAGTGGATTTTGTTTTTGAAATAGGCTTGCTTAGATGTATGGCTGGAATTAAGATCTTACTGATCCAAAATGCAAAAAAGAAAATTTTGCCTGTATCATTAATTTGACAAACAATAACATTTTCTATTCCCTCTTTCTATTTATTTGCTAGTATCATTAACTTCTCTGACAACTAATGCTACAGATGGCCTTTGCCTTTCACAGTTGTACCGACAGCTCTCAGCACTGCGATGGATGTAAATCTAAGTAACCTATCACTGGTTTTTATCTCTGTTACATTTGCCACAATGGTTGGTCATTCTTCTCTATCAGATTAATAAATTATATTATCTTGAAGTGGCATTTTTCCCATGCTGATAATATTTTGATCCTCTTTAGCTGCTTAGATAATTACAAAGCTATTTCTTTTTCTGGCTTGCAGTGTAAATCTGCAGCACCAATATTTCTCCTTATTTTTGCATTTGCATTCAGGTATTTCTTAAACTAGCCTGCTTCATTTACATCACTGCCTTTCTAAGAACATCTATTTGGAATGTATTGAGTTTTCTCTTTCTCTCTGAAGCACAATTGGGTCTAAGCTTTTCGTGCACCATATGCATATTCATCCAGTTTAGACTAGATTCATTGTTTATGAAGCTGACATTGTTTTGAAGTAATATCAGGGGTCTAAATAGTAGAATTTCGTAATGTTAATTTCCAATTTTCATACATGTTCATTTAAAAGCTCTCCTAATGATCTCTATGCATGATAATGTTTCGGCAATATGTCACTGAACTGATAGCAACTCTTTCTGATGATATTTACGCGGTCACACTGCCTCCTTGATTGGTAATCTTCATAAATGTAGATCACTCAACTTGCATTACTATTGTTGATTTGTAAGATTCCACAGGAACTTTTATGAACTAATAGTGAATTTTCACATTAGGCAGGTCCTTGCGGTATAAACTATAAGTAAAAATCTGTTATATTAATATATACATGAATTAGGATGGCAAACCAGATAGATGTTGGCTAGATTACTGATTAGGACGGAAGAAGAGAAACCAGGAAGGACAATCCAATTATGTGTTTGGTCAGGTAAGGACTGATGGAGGGACTATAGCCTGGAATCAATGATAATCAAGATTTTAGTTAGTTGAGATATTTACGTGGGATCTGAAAATCCATTGCAGTTACGAGAGTATGTGGATAAATAAGTATTGTAGTTTTTACTGTTTGAATGAGCTGGTGTCAGATTACAGTAGGCCTAATATATTACCGTTTAAGGTAGTAAGCCATGAAGTTACTTTTAGATTGAATAGTAGCAATAAACAGAATTTAAGGTTATCATGGATCATAATAACTTAAAGTGTAATTACACGGAAGATCTTACCATAATTTGTCTTAGTACAGGTGCATGTTTATTAAAATTTGCTATTATTCAAGTACTAAAATTTTCATATTCTGCTGGTGCTATTATAATTTAATAATCATGAAATATTCCTTTTCCTCCACTTCCCTATTTTTGGATGTAAACTGCATACATTTTTATCTTTAAACTTTCTTTTGACTATAAAATTGTTTTCTCAAGATTGGAGTCACCGAGCTTTAAGCTGCTTGGCATCATGACCATAATTTCTGTCGGGATACTTTTAACAGGTAGGGTAATTTATTTTAGGATCAGAAAGATGGAAGGAATTGGATGCTGTTACATGTTAATTAACTGTTGTTCTAGAATGTGTTTACATATCTAGAATAATGATGCGTTTTTACTGTTTATTCCGTGGTTGGTTAAATATCAGGTGTAGTTTAAGAAGTCCGGATGTGCTCCAGTTTTACTTCTTAGCATGACCATGATTAAGTATTGAAGTCTGATTTTTTAAATGGGACTAATTTTATCTCGATCATAGTGCTTCAGAAAAAAAAGGGGTAAAAACTAAAATACTCATTTTGTTAAGTAGAAGATAAAAAATACCCATTTAAAAATAAAAGATACTCCCTACGTCCACCAAAATAGTTTACGTTTGCCATTTTGGGATGTCCATCAAAATGGTTTACATTTTAAACTTTCCTTTTATAGCAAGTAGACCCATCATATTCACTACACACAACTCATTTTAAAACATTACTTTAAGTGGGACCCAGACTCCACTAACTACTCACAACCACTTTAAAACAATATATGAAGTGGGACCCTAACTCCACTCACTAAATATTCACATTAAAGTAACATAATATTAAAACTCGTGCCGGGTCAAACCGTAAGCCATTTTCATGAACGGAGGGAGTAAAATTTACCCAAATCATGGAATAAAAGATAAAATTTACCCAAATCATAAAATAAAAGAAAAAATATAACCACATGCACATGAGCACATGATGAAATTGCTCATGTGCCCATGTATTTCATTCACTAAATACATTGTATTACATGAGTTCATGATGAAATTTATCATGTAACATGGGTGTTTTTTATCTTTTATTTTTAAATGTATATCTTTTATCTTTATTTTATGAAAGTGGGTTAATTTACCTATTAATCCCATAATAAAACCCAATATCTTAACCATTCCATTGAAGGTCATTGGTATCTTCTTTTTATGAAGCAAATCAAGTTCTATCAATTTTGTTCTGCTAGTACAGTTGTATCTCAAGATGATAACTGAAGTTCTTTCCTTGTTTCTTGTTTCCCTTTTTTACTATGTAGACTTTTAGCTGCTAATTAAGAAAAAAAAAATACTTCTTAGTCCTAATCAGAGCCAAAGAGTTGGTCTTTCATTCTGCAAAATCTCCCTTTGTCACAAATCTTATGCAAGTGCAATTTTAATATTGGAATTTGGAAGTAATGCCTCGGCTAAATGGTAGTATGTTCTATTATAAATTTGGAAGAACTAAGCAATAGTGAACAAGCTAACAGCTAATATGTTTCCGATGAAGATGAATACTGTGTTACTTCTGAATTGAAAGTATTACAATTAATATAAACTCTGCCTTAATCATTTGCGGCTTGTATTTTTCTCTCATAATATCTTTGTACTGTAATGCAGTTGCAAGGGAAGCAGAATTTGAGTTTTGGGGTTTCATATTCGTTATGCTTGCTGCTGTCATGTCTGGGTTTCGGTGGACAATGACACAGATTCTTCTACAGGTATAAACATATTATTCCTGACTCAAGTTATTCGCATTGGAATCTGAATATTATTTCTTCTTGTTTTTGTTATATTGTCTGTATATGCTCTCATGGCTTTGTTCCTTTCTTCCATTTTTTAATGATTGGTACGTGCTGCCAATATCAAAACCGGAATGAAGAAAGAAACTTATGGTAAGTGGTCATATAACCCCTTTTCAACATGTAAACTTTAGCGAAGCTTATAGCAGTCAGTGTGCTGATATGTGTGCTTACGTTTTAGGTCTTTTTTCATGTTAGATGTATTAATAGATTGATGCTAATGGAATTTGTCATTTCGAACAGGGTAGATAGGCTCATAAATTTTCTGTATCTTGGACTGCAAAAGTAGTATTACAGATATAGAATATTGTATCAATGGATCTTTTTGTTCCTGATGAATTACCTATTTACTTTTGACTAGTGGAGTGTTACGTGCGATGCACATAAAAGTTGTAGGTATATGAACATTACCACAATAGATTTTTTGGATCAATGTGATAATATGACCATACCATATACGATTATATAATGTCTAATTAACACATTACCCTTAAAATAGTAATATTAGGAGGACGTATTAGGCAAAGTCAATTTTGTAAGAATCCACACTTCTATAATTAGAATAGATTAAAGAGAATCAGCTATTGGTTAGTAAAAACTTGCTGACATGTTTTGCGATACGTAACTAAGGTGTATAGTATAGTGTATAGTGTATACATACAAACCGAAGCTGATACCCAGTCTTGATGCTTAATCGGAGTATAATATAGTATTGATAGTTTATCCTTGAACCTAATTGTCTTTGACTTGATATGTGATGCTGTACTACATTTTCCATTTTTTGACACTTCTGCCCCTTTTCCAGGCCTTAAAAATCCGCTTACTTTGATGAGCTACGTCACCCCTATAATGGCACTTGCAACTGGCCTTCTTTCTTTATTACTGGATCCATGGCATGAGTTCGGAAAGAGTGAATACTTTAATAGCTCAGGGCATATTCTGAGAAGTGGTTTGCTGATGTTGTTTGGTGGCACTCTTGCTTTCTTTATGGTAAATTGTTGTAAAACCAATCTATTGGGTATGATGATAACATATTTCCCCAGTAATTCACCTTATCCATAAATTTCCCCTTTTTCTTAACCATCCAAATGGATAAGATTATAGATCAAAGAGCTAATTATGAACAATTCTTAGATAACATTTATTCGTGTTTTGCATTAGTCTGTGATTCTCTTTTACCTGACAAAAGATTGATTGATACTATTGCAGGTATTAACAGAATATATTCTTGTTTCTGTAACAAGTGCAGTTACAGTAACAATAGCAGGGGTTGTGAAGGAAGCTGTTACTATTTTGGTACAAATGATTACCTTATTACTAATTATATCCTACGTTTGTTTTTACAGAAACTGCTGATGTAATAGTTCATAAGCACATATATGAATTGATTATGAGATGTTTATATGTTTTCAGGTGGCTGTGTTGTATTTCCATGACCAGTTCACCTGGATGAAAGGTTTTGGCCTTCTGACAATAATGGCTGGTGTCAGTTTATTCAACTGGTACAAGTAAGTGTTCATGACTTCACTCTGTTCTTTTCCTGTTTCTTGTTCTAGGCTTCTAGCCTTTCCTCTTAAGCTCTCAGCTATATATATCGCATATGATCATCTACATTCGCAATTTGCTGACTTGCTTTCAATGATTTCCCTCCAAATTTAATGCTATTATGTCTCTTTTACTGTTTCTTGATTTATGGAAGTCATTGCCCCGTCAGGTAAAAAAAACAATGCTCTGTTTATTTACTTAGCTGTGGGGTCATTTGCTACTTATCTTAAAGCTATGAATCCTGAATATTTCGGGGAATCTCATCCGTTTATTTGATTTTCTTCGTCTATCAGGTATGATAAGTTACAGAAGGGAGAGACACATGCCGTGTCACCAACAGAAAATGCAACTTCAAAATTTGCTATCCTTGATGAGATGGCTGAAGAAGAAGAAGAAATCCCTTTAAATCCAAATCATTGAAATCGAGTAAACTCGACACTGATTGCTGAGGTATCGTATGGTCGTCTATGAGCTGTTATGCTCTGCATTCCTTCTTTCATGCGTTATAACAATTGTGTGATGCTAGAAGGTTTATCGTTGATTATGGCAGGTCGAATGAAACTTGTGGCCCGAGCCCCATGCATCTTCGAATCGATTCTAGGAAGGTATTTGGATGGTTGAGGTACTGGAGTTTGATGAATTCGTCACTGCTCAGGAGAGGTGTATCAACATTGTTTCAGTTTCACCAACTAGTGTAAAGTTTAAAACCAAATTTTGAACACTAAATTTTGCGAAGGAGACCCCTCAAATAAATTTTCAACCGAGAAGAGTTATATTCATTGTATTATTGTTCGTCTTCTTTGTATAAATATAAATTTTATTTGATTTGAAATGTATACAAGCGACTGCTAAGATTCATATCCACTATATTACTTTTTCTTACGAAAATCATACAAATGTAGAAATGTGCACTCTGCGGATTATAAAAACTAACTAATATAATTGCTAACTAAAAATTGAAAACTAAAAGTATGAATTCAATTCGAAGATGTCTACTACGTTTTGTCTATTAATAAAAGAGAATAATTTGAGTAATTTGAGTGATTATACAAAATAGCTAAAAAAATTTTATAAAAAATAAATAATAGTCATTAATATAATAATATTTAAATTTTAGCCATTTGTAAATTTTTTGTACAAAAATACCTTTATACTTATTTTTTATGTTTCTGAATATGAATAGTAAGAACCGTATTGAATCATACCATTCATATACGATATTCAGTTTTATTAAATTGTATGTATATTTGAATCATATGAATGACTATCATTCATACATTTCATATCATTCGTATCATTCGTACAATTAAATTTAAGTAAAAGGGTATTTGTAGTAATTTACGTTCAAAATGACTACAATTGAAATGTTTTTATGTTTGTCGCTATTATTTGTCTTTTACAATCTTTTTTGACTATTTTGTATAATTAACACATTTTTTATAATATATTCTATGAAAATATTAGAAAATATGTACAAAGCAGTAATAGCCCTATTTTAGGGGATAATATTTATACAAAAATTATCTCTTAATATGTACCGATATTGATCTAAATGATTTAACAATCGAAATTTATTTTTAATTAACTTTTAAGGAATCATTTTTATTTGATTTTTTCATATATGAATATATACACATGTATATTTATAATATTTTATGTACATATATATATATTCTTGTGCGGTTGTTATTGTGTGTTTAGAAAGTGTTTGTCATATAGATAACAATTATATAATGTAACATATTTAGAGTTATACACAACAATTTTTTATCATTATAAAATATTTCTTGTATATATTTTATATTGTTTCTTTTGATAAATTTTTAGTCACTCAAATAACAATTGTATAGTGCAATCCTTGTTCGGATTTTATTTTCTTTCAATCTATATTTCAAAAAGAACAATTTATTATATATTCAAAGACACCAAATAATATCATATGAAATTTATTTGAAACACTGTGTACCATCCAGACATTCAACAAAAGTATATACAATCCAAATATAGTAAATATAAATATTAATAATACCATTATGATTCTAATCATATATGGCACCCTCAAATCACTCCATTATATTTATCTAAAGTTTCATAATTTTGGAATTAAAAAATCATATTAATCGTATATAATATTATATATATATATATATTCTTATTTTCATGTATGCATATGATATTTATGTTATGTTTTTATTTCTATGTATACCATATATTGTACTCATCCGTCCCACCCAGTTTGTTACGTTTTCCTTTTTTAGTTGTCCCACCCAGTTTGTTACATTTTCTTTTTAAAAAACTTTATTATTTATATAAGTTTAAATAATATATATTTCTATCACCACTTATACCACTTTTAAACTCTTCTTAAATCTCGTGCTAAAAGCAAATGTAACAAACTGGGCCGGACGGAGGGACTATTATATACTACTCCATAATTAAGTCAATCTAATATCCATATATATTGATCTGAGTATGAGGAATCATGCATGAATTTGCTTAATTTTGTAATTTAACAACTCTAATTAATTTTTTTGGTGTGTTCAATTTTTATAGACATTACATATATAGGTTGGGTTGATCATATGTGAGAATTATTAAAAAAGAAATTAAATATTTTTTCATTAATAATATTTTCAATAAATAATATATAATCTTTTTATTTATTTATATATCTTCTATTATATTATAGTATATTATATATTATTTCAAATATAATGAAAATTTATAAATTATATAAAAATAAGAGTTCACATTATTTAAAGATATTTTTTAATATATACTATAATTTATTACATATGATGATTATAACATACTTTTAATTATTTTATTATTCGAACAAGCAATATATATTTCAATATAGATAATAAAAATTGAAGAATCATATTTTTCATTAAAATAATAATATATAAATATAAAATACTCCCTCGATCCATTACAGTTGGCCACAAAGTCAATAAAGTACTCACAGTTTTGGTCAAATATGGCCAACTGTAATGGAACGGAGGTAGTAGTATATAACCTTCTTATATATATATATATTATATTATATTATATATTATTTCATATTTAAGTATCATTTTCATTAATATAATAAATATTTAGCGGTATATATATTTCAATACTTATTTGAAAATTCAATCAAATTTATAATTTTTTGATCGTCTATCATTATTAGAGAATGAAATTGAGCTTCATTATTACCCACGTATTAAGTTATATATTAGTAAGTAAATATTTTAAATCTATTTTATTATACTTTGCAAGTATTTCCTTTTATCTTTAATTTAAAAAATTAACATTTCTAAATCCTAATTATATGTTAGACTAATTAAAGATATTTATACTTATGTAATATGATTGAACACAAATAACTAGGGTTTCTGTTGTGTATTCTTATAATTCTTATGATTTATGGGATTTTGATTTGTTTGCATGACGTTACATTTGAAATCTGAAATTTCTTCAATAGTTATTTATTTGTTGTTTTTGGGTTGTTGCATTGTTATTTGTTCTCAGTTTAGGAGTAATTTGAGTTTTTAGGCATGTCACATAATCGATAATTTTTTCATGTTGGCCAAGAAAAACTAATTTGACTGCATTGTTGTATACTGTTACATGTAATATGATATTATGATAATTGCATTGTTGTGTTGGTTGATATTTGCGTAGCATGTTAGTTGATGGTTGTATAAAGGAATTAAAATTTATGTTGCATTGACAAATTCTTTTATGTGGATTGTATTATATTATATACTGCATTGTTATACTTAGCATGATAGATATTGAATTTTCTGCTAATGGTGTCAATAATGCATCTATGTATCACACCTGATGCATAATATTATATATTGACAATGTAACAAAATATACAATTATGTGAATGCATATTATGGAATGTATTTCTTTTTATTATGAAAACAATAGTTGATTTACCAAACTTTTTTTCCATCATATTTTCCAGCGATTGTTGGATGGTCTCACAACGAACTCAAAGAAGCGAACCTAACTGAGGCTAATGAATACTTTCAGCTCATGTCATCAAACCCGGATGTCAACATAGATGGCCTACTCAAGTTGTAGTGAAGTTTGAAAATTTGATTCAATGGTGTAAACAAAACTATATTTTTAATTTTTGAAGCAAACACGAGTATATATATTTAATTTTTAATCAGATTATAGATGTATACATGCATATATATATATATATAAATGAGTTCATATAATCTGAGTTTATTTTTATACGAGTTTGGACATGGATGAGTAATTAAAGGATAAAGATATGTAACAAGACATTTATCGAATTTGAGATGAATACGCATACATAAAATTCAAATAAGTTGGTTAGATTTTATAAATATTAAATATAATTTATTTTTATTAGTAATATTTATTTATAATATATATTTTATATATTCGAATTTATAACACATATTATTACACAGGCGTCAGACGAGAACCAATTAGTTGGACATAATTATATGAATTTGAATTGACTATATCATGTATATAGATGAACAAATTCAAATAATTAACATTATTTTTTTACGAGATTGGGAAATAAATGAATTGTTTAAGAGATGATAATTAGATGTGTTCACAATTATAATTATAGTTCTAATAGTAACCGAACTGTCAGTTCACATTTCCATTATTTTGAAATTGTAACCTTGATTAAATTCCAACTATGAACTGCGGCAAAAACTCCTTTAAAATATATTTGAAAAAAATAATAAGTCATAAGTGCAAGTCTACTAATAAACGAGTTTACGATGATTTAATATTTATGACAGATATAAATCTACGAAGTTGTAAAATTATTTTATAATTAATTTTATGATGTCATAAGTTTATCATAAGTAAGTCTATATAATTAAAGACATTTACTATATACGTTTAATATATGAACAAATAGTTCATATATATATAATATCAAGTAATAATAAACGAAATAAATGTTAAATAATTTTATAAAATTTATAAAATATTTAATCCCATTGAATTTCGACGAGTAAACCTAATATGATTGAAAAATATTACTCGTTATACATATTATAATGCATGCTTCATAGTTAGAGATGTTCACGGTTCCGAGAATTTGGAACTGGAATCGAACCATCGTTGCGGCGGTTCACGGTTCGGAACCGAACCATGTAGGGCAGTTCCGGTTACGGTTTGGAATCGCCCAAAAAATTAATACTAATATATTTAAAAATTTTGAATATTTTATTTATTTTAATTACATACTTATGTGTATCATTATTTAATTCTATATCACATAATTAACTTTGTAATGTAATAGTAAAATAACTACGTAAAAATTTATTTTAATTTAATATTAATTATATATAATACACATATAATGATATATTAATAAAAATGTAATAATAAAAAATTAAAAAAAATTATGTGTTATTATCTCATGAATACGTTAATTGAATAACACGTTAAACACAAATATATTGATGAAATGAAATAAAATAATTAATCTATATAATTATAACAATATAAAATGAACACTAATAAATATGTATATAATATTAGGGTTTAATTAGGTTATCATCTAATTAAATTTTATTTTATTTAATTATTAATGTATTCGTAAGTTTAATATATCAATTATAAAAAACAATTCTAAGAAACGACTATTTATAATATATTTAATAAATTGAATTGGATAAAAAAAAGAGATACGGTTCCAAATAGACGGTTACAGTTCTGAACCACCGGTTCACGGTTCTGAATTTTTGTAAGCGTAACAGAACCGTCCTTTGCACGAGTACGGTTCGGAACCGAACGATCGGGTTCGGTTACGGTTCTTGAAACTACCGGTTACGGTCCGATTCCGGTTCCTTTGAACGCATCTATTCATAGTAATATCTAAATGTTTTCCTACACTATAGTCTAATCCCTTAATTTCAAAAAAAAAAATAATATATTTCTTCTCATTGCACCTCAAAAAAATAATATGAATGTGGTTAAATGATACTCCTTACATCCCGCTAACAATAACTCATTTACTTTTTACCGACTATCAGGAAATACTTAATAAATGTCTATTACACAAAAAATAAGAAATCTATGATATGTTAATCTTTACACAATAAAAAAATAAGTCATTATTAGCGTACATTCCAAAAAAAAATAGTTCGAAATTAACAGAAAGATAGCAATTAATAATCAAAAAAGAGATGAATATATTTATATACAAATTATATGTTCATGATAAAAAGGCACACCCTGACTTGAGCTCTACCCATATTATATGTGTAACATAAATTAAATAAAAATTCTGATAAAAAGGAACACCATGATCAATGATTACCACAAAAATTAACTAAAAAGTATAGAGGACGACGTCAGCTACATTAAAAATCACTTCGCATGTAAATCGGTTACGGGGATTAAATATCGATAATGCGCCATCCAAGTTACTGGAAAGTGATTGTTTTATAATTCATTCTCATGTTGATCTGTTGAAATAAAGATTCTCTAGAACAAACATGGGCTTCAAGTAGTTGCATAACAAGAAAAGAAAAGATGTTGAACGGCTTTCCATGAGCCCCACGCAAGAGTCGGGCTCTCATTTGCGAGTCTTAGCTTAGAAGCTTGCACTGTTAGTGCAGCAACTTCTTTGAGTAACGTTAATGGCAAAAGATCTCTTTGTAACTGGAACTCGATTTGTATGAACGTAAAGAAAAATACTCAAGGGTTTACGTGGTTCAGCCGAAGCCTACATCCACGGAAGAACAAGAAACTAAACTTTCAATATATGAGAATGGTTACAGATTACAGTGATGGAATCAAACTACCAAGAGTATCAACACTAGAACAAGTGTACATTCACTCAATCCCAACCTCACAAAACTCTCTTGTTTCCCAAGAACGTAACCCACTCTCTATATGGTTTTTCATCAACTAAATCAGCTTACAACAAAATGTATATATATAGCGATCAATCCAAAGTGTACTCCAGCAGCTAGAAGCTTCCTCATGCAGTAACCATAACTGTGTAACTGCTGCATCCAGATTGGTTACACATAACCAACCCTTCTTCTATTCTTGCTGATACATCCCTGCTGTGATCTCAATTTGCTGTCAAAGCCCTTTAAGCAATGAACCATTCATGTTGTAGTCACAACCAACAGTC
Source organism: Leonotis leonurus (assembly GCA_026898415.1). Lineage (NCBI taxonomy): Eukaryota > Viridiplantae > Streptophyta > Magnoliopsida > Lamiales > Lamiaceae > Leonotis > Leonotis leonurus. Next base: position 1,929,587 of record JAPKLX010000032.1, read on the forward strand.
TCCACCTTGACTACAAATGAAAAAAAACAAGTAACAACAATCCTTGCTCTTCTACACAGCTCTTTTCCAGAGCTAACATCCTCAGCTTTAAGCCAAGGAATATTCAGGTACCATGCTAATAAGATCGAGGCAATACCTAAATTTTTCTGTAGGTAATGCCTTCGTCAACATATCAGCCGCATTATGATCAGTTGACACCTTTTCCACCTTTACGACACCCTTACTAACTTCATCTCTCACAAAATGATATTTAACATCAATGTGCTTTGATCTTTCATGAAAGACTTGATGCTTGGCAAGGTGGATAGCACTTTGGTTATCACACTTAATAACCACAGCCCCTTGATCTACACCAAAATCACCAAGTATCCCCTTTAACCAGATTCCTTCCTTTATAGCTTCAGTCATAGCAAGAAATTCTGCCTCTGTGGTTGAAAGAGCAACCACTGGCTGAAGTAAAGACCTCCAACTGACTGCAGCATTGAACAAAGTAAAGACATACCCGGTTTGTGACTTCCTTGAATCAAGGTTGGCAGCGTAGTCGGAGTCCACATATCCAACAAGTGGACTTCCTGAAAACTGATCATCCCTTTTGAACAATATTCCATGTCCAACCGTTCCTTTCAAGTATCTCAATACCCACTTCATAGCATCCCAATGGTATCTCCCAGGATCTCCCATGTATCTACTAATTATACTTATGGAATGTGACAAGTCAGGTCTTGTACATACCATAGTGTACATCACACTTCCAACTGCATTTGCATAAGGTACCTTTGCCATTTCATTTCTTTCCAAAAATGTTTTGGGCTTGTATTGTTCAGAGAGTTTAAAGCTTTGGGCTAATGGAACACTTACTTGCTTGGACTCATGCATCCTGAATTTCTTCAAAACTTTCTGAACATAGCCTTTCTGGAATAAGAACAACTCCCCAGCCTTTCTATCCCGTTTGATATCCATTCCTAATATTAATTTCGCATCTCCAAGATCCTTCATCTCAAAACCATCTCTGAGTTGTCCCTTTAACCTCAGAATTTCAGACTTATCTTTACTTGCAATAAGCATGTCATCAACGTATAGTAGAAGAAAAGCCACTGCGATTCCTTTAACCCTTTTGATATAAACACAATTATCAAACTTGGACCTTGTGAAACCAATTTTGAGCATGAAGTCATCAAACTTCATATACCACTGTCTAGAGCTTTGTTTGAGGCCATATAGAGATTTCTTGAGCAAGCATACTTTATTCTCTTCTCCAGGCACCACAAAACCCTGAGGTTGTTTCATGTATATAGTTTCTTCAAGATCACCATGTAGGAAGGCAGTCTTTACATCTAACTGTTGAAGTTCCAGATCTTGTTGCGCGACTATAGCAAGCATTATTCTAATGGAGCAATGCTTAACTACCGGGGAGAACACCTCGTTGAAATCAATGCCATGTTTTTGTGTAAAGCCTTTAGCCACTAGTCTGGCTTTGTATCTTACACGATTGTGTTCTGTTACTTCAATCTTCTTCTTGAATATCCACTTGCACCCTATGGGCTTATGTCCCTTTGGCATGTCAACAAGAGTCCAAGTTTTGTTCTTTTCAAGAGATTCAATTTCTTCCTTCATTGCTTGCAGCCACTTCTCTCTTTCTGAACCTTCCACCGCTTCTTTGTAACTGCTTGGATCCGTGTTCTCAATGTCCTCAGCAATGCTTAGTGCATAAAATACCATATCAGCGTGGCTATATCTTGAAGGTGCTCTAATGTTCTCTCTTCTTGCCCTGTCTCTTGCTAATCTGTAGTTTGAGAGATCATCAACATCTTCTTGTGCGTCCAGATCCTCCTCCTCACTAATATCTTCTTGGGATCTGTGATCTAGAAATTGATCTATCTCCACCTCAAAACCTGTACTACTGGTACGTTTAGGATCTGTGGCACCTTGCTGTGATGATGTATTTGTATCTTCCAAATATGGCATCTCATCTTCCTTGAATATTACATTTCTGCTGACTATGGCCTTGTGAACATCCTTTTCATCACACCATAATCTGTATCCTTTCACACCATCTGGATATCCAAGCATTATACATTTCAAGGCTCTTGGCTGCAGTTTGTCTTGCTTGATGTGAGCATATGCTCTGCAGCCAAAAACTCTCAAGTGGGAATAACCTGAAGCAGTTGTTGAATGTATAATTTGTATCCTAAGTGACCTTCAATCTACTCATT